>CM031237.1:877223848-877476348 GCA_018340775.1 Taxus wallichiana var. yunnanensis | reverse complement strand
GTTGTAAATGTGCTAAATGTGTAATTTGGCAGAGTGATGAGAAGGATGTGATGTAAATATGTCTTGTGTGTTAGAATGTGTAGGGTGTGAGGTTCATGTGTATAATATGCCCTCAATAGTCAAGTGTGAACCAAAGCATGAGAGTGCATCATTAGGAAATGATGATACTAATGTATCAAGATGTGTATGATGTATGTGAGAAATTAAATGTGAAATGATGAGAAGATGAGGCACATGTTACTACTAGAAGGGGGAGAAATCAATATTATAATTCCCTCCGTAAGTGTGTGGTGATGAATGTCTTGTGGATGAAAGTAAAAGATGAGGGTCCTCCACCCGATCCTTGTGGTGATGAAGGTGTGTGACCATGATCGAAGATTAGTGGTATATGAGATAGGTGTTGTGCAGTGAATGAAGCCTAATACATGTGATCGATGAGTATAATGTAGAGGTGATGGAAATCTATGTGTGATCAAATGCAGAGGTGATGGACACCTATGTGTAACCAAACGTGAATGTGATGGACACATATCTATAACCGAACGTGGATGTGATGGAAATATATGTGTAGAAGAGTGAGGTATTGATATATACCAATGTGAGGGAGTGGTGCGAGTAGTTAACATAGGCGGTGTGTGAGAATAGGTGACCAATGAGACCATGTAGGATGAGTGTGAACAGTGAGTTAGGAGTAGATTGTGCTTTAGTTTCGAGAGGGTGCAAGGACATAGATGATTTATCCAATGAAATGGAAACCTCAAGAGGAGGTTATGGCCATGGTGTATATGGTGGAACACCATTGATATAAATGACTTGCTTGTTATGAATGAACTTAAGACATAAATGAGTCATGGAGATGATAGATTGAGTTGTGTGGAGCCATTGGAGACTTAAGAGCATGTCGCACCCCTCAACATATGGTACCATAGAAAAAGATACAAGCATGGTGAGAGAACCATAAATGAATAGAATTTGTACAACTCCATGTAATTCGGGAATTGGCTATGAGATTTGTGATAATGGATAGCCAATAACAATAAGGAGTGCAATGGAACATGCGTTGACGTGCCATGATAGATCAAATCTAGTGTCATTGATAGGATTGGATCCAATATAATTAAGAATGTGAAAGGGATCCGAAGAGAATGTAGCGTGATAATCATAATTGGAGAAATTAATGAGTGGTGGGGATGTCTCAGTATGAGAAACTAGAAAATTAGGAGCCCCGGTGCGGGAGGAGGCCTTTGTGTGATATGTATGATTTTTCCGAGGAGTCAACCGTTTATTTTTAATGTTTTGGGAGAGGATTGTTAAATATTTTGAGCTTATGATTTTCATTGATGAGTGCATAGGTTGTAGGCTCTAGAAGCTCAAGTTTATTATTATTGATAAGATCTTGAATAAGGTTATGAAGTTTAAAACACCGATATGTAGAATGTCCAATACATTGATGATAGTCACATAGAGAGTATGAAATTTTGGACGGGATGGATCCAAGTTGAGTGGAGGAGGAAGCATAATAATATTTCTCTCAATAAGTTTTGGTAATATAATATGTGGAGTGATATTCAATTTTTATACATATGCTTAAGTGGTTTCCATTGGAGCTCTATAGTGTTAGATAAAACATTGACAATGACCTTAACTTAAGTAGGTTTGGGTGATGGCTTGAAAGTTTATTTATTTTGGAAACACACGAGAAGATGAAGCTTGTTCCGATACTTAATCTTGCCTATCGATAAGAGTAATTTTTCTTAGAACTATAATATTAAGTGATCATAATATTTAGTTTATAGTTAAATAATATAGAATAAATTTTATTATTATTATTTAAATATAAACTATATATTAGGTTGTTAGTTATTTATTAACTAATATTAATCGGGGAGGTGTACCCCGTCACTTAAGAAGGTCATAACCCTTTGGGTTATTTAAATATGACTATAGGTCATATTTAGAATAGAATCAATGGATTCAAGTAAATACATGGAGTAGAAGTGAGGAGGGAGTTTACTGGACTAGATGTAAAAAGTTTCTCATATAGTGGAAATTATTCTACCGTGGTTTTTTACCCCATTGGGGTTTTCCACGTTAAATCTCGTGTTATTGTGTTATTTATTTTTCTGTGCATTCTTTTATTTATATGTATACATTTATGTTTATTAATTAAGGTTAATAAATGTTTCATCCCCTCATCTTGACATGGTACCAGAGCGGGATTAAATAATTTAATTTAATTCTAAAGTTGCAACGATTGGGAAGTTAAGTGGTTAGTTGGTTGGTATTCTATTTAATCCCTTCCCCCTTCCCTCTCCGTATGAAAAATGTGGTGGACACAAGTGGAAACCTCTTTGAAAATTTTAATCCTCACGTGAAGATTGGAACTCAAGAGAATTACTAGGGCCTGGAAAATAAAGGTAAGGTTTAAATAGTTATGTGAAATATTTTATATATTTCTATAGTTTTTGAAAGTGTGCAGGTTAATACGAGATGTTAAAAGAGAGGGTAAAAATTCAAAGTGAAACCTAGTTCACATAGGAGACAAGAGTCCATAAAATAGGGGTTTCAAATTTTTTTATTGGTTGGATAAATCATCTTGTCCCTTGGTGATGTAAAATCATTATTTTCACTTTGAATTTCAAAAACTTATCTCATGTCCTTTCTGGACCCCCTTTAAAGGTTGCACCTATAGTTTATAGTTAATATAAACTATAATTTTTATATACTATAGTTTAAAAACTTCCTTTGTTATAAACTGTGTTTTATAAAAATAATAAAAATGAAAATAAAATATAATTCTATATAGTTTATATAAACCTAATTTATATAATCTATATAATAATCAATAGTTTATAATATAAACTATACAAATTAAAATTAATTATAGTTTATATAAAACTAAACTATAGAATATTAATGCCTAAACCTATATATGCGGCCTGATTTATAAACCAAAGACCTTATATTAAAAATCTTATATATGTAGGGGAGCGGGGTGGGGCGGGGGCATTCCAACTCCCCCATCTACCTAGGTGCCATGTGGAACACTCTACATATCTCTCAACCGAACCTCTCTGCAGCCGCCACATGCATATGTGTTTCCCAGGCTCGCCGACCATCTCCTTGTGCGGTCCCCTCGTCTTCTTACCTTGGGAAGGTTTAGTCCCACATGGGGATGACGTGAGGTGGTAAATGGCCGTATATGCCATGCCACAACCAAGGTAAATGTCGTTAAGGCCACATATGTCTTTGCTTATGAACCACCTATAAAATTCCTCGTTGTGTTAAGAAGAGCCTCGCCGAGTTTAGGGGAGGGCTGTGTGAGTTAGTAGTGGTGCTTTGTTTGATTTATATGCTACTCGGTTGGTAAATAAGGCTTGGTTATTAATATGGTTTGGCATAATTTGATTGATAAGTTTTGATTCAAATTGCAAATTGAAATGTGGCATAATATATGATTGGTAACATTGATTAAAATTAACTCGGTGATAAACTCGCCGAGTTGGTTCAACCAACTTGGCCGAGTTGATAGAAATTCCAAACAATATAGGAGTAAGAGCTCCCCATTTTTTTATATACATAAACTATTATTGATTTATTTTTTCAAAAATATATAAAATATTATTGTTTTATTTTTGAAAATATAAATTAATTGTTTATTTTTTGAAAAATAGTCAAAACAATATAATCATTTTTTTGATTAAATTGATATATTCTTGCGACACGACGAATAGATCATCATTTTCATTTGGTTAGAAAACTAAAAAAAAGCACTCACATTTCAATTTATTTTTGATATCATACTAATGCACTCGTGTATAGACTATTCACTTGACATGAACTCCTTGTTTAGTGTAAATTGATCATTTTTTCGATTACAAGGATTAAATGATGACAAGGGGATTTCTATTAAACTATTTTTTAATCCTCATTAATTATTTATTTCTATTTACACAAAAATGGGGTCTAATAAGCTTTCAATTAATAAATATTAGATGTTGAATGGGAATAATTATAACATTTGGAAGATTTGAGTTAAGGTAGAATTCATGGCTCGTAAATTATGGGTAGTTGTTAATGGAACTGAGAGGGATACGAATGGAATACAATAAATCGTGGACAACTTCGTCACGTATCAACAAAAGTACAAGAGGTAATGTCCATCATTTTGTGAAGTGTACATGATGATTTTCTGCTTCATATCGAATCAAGAAAGTCCAAGTGAGGCTTGGGCTCAATTGGAATTGATGCACGAAGGTATGCATTTATTAAAAATCATCAAATTGATTTTAGAGCTTATGAAAAATCCCATGAAGGGAGATGAAAAAGTGATAAATTATTTAGAAAAAATAAAAAATATTAAGTCTTAGTTAGATGGATGTAGTCTGTAACTTAATTTAGATAAAAATCCTATTGTAGTATCTTAATCACAATATGTAACTAATTTACTTAAAAGTTTTAATATGCTTGATTGTAAACCTATTACTATTCCTATATAAGTTGGATGTAAAATTGATCCTAAACCCATATGTTAAAAATTTAATCCTATTTTTCACGGGAAGCATGTAGGTAGTTTGATTTATCTAACTATTACTAGACTTGAGATTGCTTATGCATTAGGGATTGCTTGAGGTTTATGCGGGGAGCCTTATTAGCATCACTGAAAGTTAGCTAAAAGGATTTTTGTTATATTAAGGGCACAATTAATTTTGGTTTACATTATACTTCTTCTAACAATGCATATTTATATGGATATTTTGATTCTAACCATGTTGGTGATGTGATAGATTGTAAGTCTAAAATTGGATATGTATTCAAGTTTGGTGTAGGTGCCATTACTTGGAGTAGTAAAAAGTAGCCAATAGTTTCCATTTCTTCTACTAAGGAAGAATATAGAAGTGCAATGGAAGCAACAAAATAAGCCATGTGGCTGAAGTGGCTATTGGAAGAGATGCACATGGAAGCTAAAGGAAGTACTCCTCTTCTATGTGATAGCGATTTGCATTGCTCTAGCTAAAAATATAGTTCAACATCAAAGGACAAATAATATCAAGATACATATGCACTTTATCTAAGAGAAGGTTCTCTATGGTGATATAGATCTCAGATATTGCCGAATGAAGATCAAGTTGCAGACATGTTTATGAAGCCATTGTGTGTTGTGAAGTTCTATAAGTTCCATGCAATGCTTGGCATTTCAGAGTTGTCATTGAGGGGGAGTGTGCATGGAAATTCCACCTCTAAACTATCGGTCGGTTGTTGAATCCTTCTCCTCTATACTTCTACTCTAGTATAAAGCATTGTAAAAAGATATTTTATGATCTATGTAAACTGATAGAGTTTATGAAAAATATAGTCCAATGTGTGCATCTATTTGTAAAGGAGGTCCTTGTGTTATAAAAGGCTCCTAGAGATGTGGTTTAATAATTTTTTCCATGAGAAACGGTGGGATTTAGTCTCACAAATCATGCTTAGCCTAAATCATACTTCTGATTTATGGATTCCAAATCCTTTTGTACCAAAAGGTAAGTTGAGCATGATGAAGGTGTTATAATTCCTTCAAAAATACATATGCTAGCCTAAACCTTTGGGGTTTATGGATTTGTAAATCCTATTGTACAAACATGTAATGTTGGCATATGGATCCCCACTTAATATTAAGGGGAGTGTTAGAACTATAATATTAAGTGATCATAATATTTAGTTTATAGTTAAATAATATAGAATAACTTATATTCTTATTATTTAAATATAAACTATATATTAGGTTGTCAGTTATTTATTAAATAATATTAATTGAGGAGGTTTACCCTATCACTTAAGAAGGTCATAACCATTTGGGTTATTAAATATGACTATAGGTCATATTTAGAATAAAATCAATGGATTCGGGTAAATACATGGAGTAGAAGTGAGGGGATGTTTACTTAGCGGATGTAAAAAAATCATATAGTGGAAATTATTCTACTATGGTTTGTTAGCCCATTGGGGTTTTCAAGTTAAATCTTGTGTTATTGTGTTATTTATTTTTCTGTGCATTCTTTTATTTATGTGTATACACTTATGTTTATCAATTAAGGTTAATAAATATTTCATCCCCTCATCCTAACATTTTCACGTAGCTTAAGAGCGTGCCAAAAATGGTAGAATGATGGAGAGGTCTCAAAGATAACACTCTCCTGAAGAGGTGATAATAGACTTTTTACAAATAGATCTTAAATTTTAGATTCCGAAATAACATTAGACATCTTATCTACGTTACTTTTGTATCACAAGACATAATCCGCTAGATGTTCGTTAGACCCTTTTTTAAGTTGATAAAGTTGAACACATGAGATATTAGAATTGATATTGATAAATAAATGGGTGATAAAATCATCAAATAGATGAGTAAAAAGATGTTCTTGAGTGGATAGGTAGGTCATAGAACCAACACATCACATAATCTTGGATACCTAAAGAAAAAAATTTGCTAGCAAAGTGTGGTCATTTGCATAGTCTAGGCATGCTACATGAAATGCTCGAAAATTTTCCTCAGGGTCACCATGGCCTTTTAAAGTAGATAGGTTAGGAGTGACAAAATTGAGAGGAAATAAATAAGCAGAGATAACAGGTGAAAAAGGAGTGTGAAGGAGTGAAGTGGAATCCAAAGATGGTGATGCCCGAGAAGTAACCAATTGAAGTTAGCAAATTTATGTTTGCTGATCCTGATATAAAGAGGTTAAATCAAGAGTATTTGAAGAATATATAGGTTGTGATTTGGGAGTATTAGGTTGAATGATGGGAGTAGTAGTAGTAGGAATGGAAATGGGAATATGAAGGGGTTGAGTAGAGTCCATGAAAAATGAGGAAAAACCTACAAGTGGTGCCAAAGAAGCATCATGATTATTTTTAGAAGTGATCAAAGCTTGTAGAATATATGGAAGATGAGTAGGATTACCAAGAAAGGATTGAAGAAAGATTGTGAGTTTGTCTAATTGTTCTTGATCGACACTAGTATCCTCATCATATGATTGTTTAGTATCGCATGTTTTGATTTTGTTAAGAGGAACTATTATCCATTTTTATCACCTAGGGAAAAATGGACAACAAGGATGTGATAAAACTTGGACACAAAATAGAGACACCTAATGATGGAATTGGGTTACGAGTAGTCTTTGAGGCTATGGAAGCTTGTCGGGGAATTCAGAAGTGAAAATCATATTGAGGAATTTTTTTCTCTTCTAGGTTTTTACCCTTAAGATCAACTTAAAAAATATGGATTACGGGCCCACATCGAGTCGGAAATGGCCAACACTAGAAGAATAGCTCTCAGGGATCCCACTACCACATTCGGGGTTCCATATGCTTTGAGAAGTTCCTCAGAAATCCTTTTTTTTTTCAAAACAATGTCACAAATGTTGAGAAGGGTCCAAGGAGTATGAGTGGTGCTTTCCTTGTTACTAACCACACAATCAATTGATATGTTTTAATGGTGCAGTAAATCAAGCTTTGATGGTGAAAATGGTTGGTGTGCCTTAAGAAGTAACAAAAGAAAAAATCAGCAGCAACATGGTAATCAAGAAGTGCCTCCGAGTGAGACAACACTTGTTAATTAGCAAGAAGAAGACTTCTACGGAATCAATCAATCTCCTTTCCAAGGAGTAGCAGCTAATACAAGGTCCAAAAAGAGAAATATAGAAGAAGGGAATTCATCTAATCCAAGTACTTCCTATCCTTCTATCACACTTCAGGGTGTTAGCAATCCAAGTGCAGCCCCTAACATTTAAAATCAACCCAAGCCACCTTTTAGGACAACTCGGGTACTTGCGCAACAACTCATATACTAGAAAAGGTTGTGCCAAGTAAGGGGCAACAGAAGGAAACCCCAATTTCATTCAAAATTATTGATCAAATGAAGAACACCAATGTCAAAATTTCCATATGGGAGTCATTAGTGATTCTAAGCCAATGAGACTTGTTGTAAGAAGCCATGGCAAATTGGTCCATCTCAAATGAGCCTTTCAAAGATCAAGAGAAAGTGCTCACTAATGCATCTCCACAAGAAAGAGTTCAAGGAGGTCAATAAGGTAAGAATATGAAACCTCCTTCATTCTATATATCTCTAATCATTGGGAGCAGCCTTGTGCACAATTGCATAATACATTCAGGAGCAAGTAGCTTGGTGATGCCCAAGAAGATAGTTGGTGAAAGTTGGGACTAAAGTATGAGCCGGTGACAAAAGGAGTAGTACAATTAGATGGGAAAATAATGGGAACAGTTGGATTGATCAAGGGATTGAGCCTTACACTACATACATGCCCCAATATCATAGTATTACAGGACATATTAGTTATTGACTTGCCACCACTCTTTGCATTGTTCTTATCAAGGGATTTCATAGCTAAAATTGGAGGCTACTTGTCCACTGATTGGTCTCATATGATTTTCAGGACAAGGTATGGGGCTAAAGATACAATTAGATCAGAACCTATTGCAAAATTTCACATTGAGCCTTATCCATTGAGCCTAATCAACACAAATTACTCATATTTTGATAAAGAATACAATACGAGCATTCCAGAAACAAATACCAAGGTTGGAGACATTCCAAACTTGACTCTTGATGAATGGGTGAACAAGAGGCATGCTTTTGATCCTTACAAAGAGATGGAAGAAGCTGAGCTAGGTATCTATTGCATGCATGAAGAGAACACACCTCTCCCTAGCATCACCAAACCAAAGAACAAAGATGAAAACAAAATATGGTAGCTATTATTCGATGGCTCAAGGAGTAGACAAGGTGTTGGAGGAGGAGAAATTCTTGTATCACCACAAGGTATAAATTACTACTCAGCTTTCCATTTTTAGTTTTTTTGTTCAAATAACACAAGCGAGTATGAGGCGGTGGTTCACGAGATCACGTTAGGCAAGAGAGAGAAACATTAAGAAATTACAGGTCTTTGGAGATAGTGAGTTGATTGTGAACCAATTAAGAGGGTTAAATTCTGCTAAGAACAATCTCTTAAGAGGCTATAAGAATAGGGTATGAGATATCATTAAGGAATTTGAAGCTTTCAACATCACCGCCATATCAAGGAAGAAAAATGAGGATGCGAGATAGGCTCGTAGAAGTCATGGTAGCATTTGACGTTGTTGAAAATATCAAGAGAGATCAAACTTAGCCTCATATCAGAGTAATTGTGAGGCTAACGGTCCCAGATAACAACACAAGATGGAAATTATTTGAAGGTGATCAGCAGATCATAAATTTCCTACATGAAGAAGCATAGTTTTTAGCTAGAAATTAAGACAAGCTAGAGCAACAATATGGTGATCAAGTAGTCCAGCTGAGGGAAAAAAAGCTACTAAATGGCTTAGTAATGCTCGAATCAATCTTCAATCCTAATGAACAGCTCCGAAAGAGAAGGCTAACATCAAGGTCAAAGGAAAATATTCAAAGTCAATTTCAGTCGGTGAAGGCAAGGTACTCCAAATTGGAAAGGTGAGCACTGATCAAGAGTTCCCAAATTTATTCGCATGGAGCTAGAAGGACTTGAGAGGATTCAATCCAAATCTTATCAAGCGAGAAACAAAGACCAGTCAAACCTCATATTGATATTCTCATGAAGAAAGAGTTGAACAAGCTCATTGAAGCAAGCATTATCTTTCTTATTGTTATCAGCTAATTTTGACTTCGCAAAATTAATAAACGTGAAAATTTAAAAAAATTCAAAAGTTTTCTTTCACGTGATTTCTCATCCCCGTCATGATCGTCATTTTCTCTCGATTGTTTTTGTCTTCATTTCACTCATTTTAGGTGAGAACTACTCCTGTTAGGTCACAAACCTCGTAATTAATTAATTAATTAATTTATTACCCTTTTATTTAATAAAATTAATTTTATTAATTTTTGGGGTTTTTAATTAAATAAATATTAATATAATATTTATTAAAAATCAATCGACAAGTTTTTCTTTATTGCGGGGAAAATAAAATTCCACTTCCAATTGTTAGGAATGCCAAATTGGCTTTCCACACCCAGATTTCCCCTTTCCTGGAAAATTATTTTTTTCCCCCTCTTGTGGAATTTCTTCTCTTGATTGCCAACCCAACTGGTCGAAAACCGACAACTAATCTCCCAATCTTCCATATGGGGAAATAAGACAGAATTGAGAACCTACATTTCCATTGCCACAAGAGAATGATTAAGATATTTCCCATTCTTTCTGACAATTAATGCCCACTACCCGAAGAAAGGGAAGTTGGTTATTTCAATGGGAAGAAATAAGTGGTCACGGGGTAGTTTCTTTAATTCCCATAATCATTTATCCATCAAAATTGTTGGAAGAAGTCATGCGAAGGTTTCCAATTTCCTCTTACTTCTTCTTATTTCCCCAAATGTTTGCACAAAAATATTTTCTTTTGAAAGATTCATTTTCATCACAGGTTTTGAAGGAGGAAGAATTTTCTACGTATTTATCCAAAGAAATCAAAAGAGGATCAATTTTCATGCTTGGAAAAGGAAGGCATGTTTAAATACACTTCCACATAGCCATATTCAAGCATAAACCAAAGGAATAACTCCCATGCAATCTAGAAAGCCCATGCACAATTGTTAAGGGATAAAATAAGAGTCCAAAACAGTCCAGGTATTGCCCACATAGGGGAGAAGAAAATAAGCTTGAGATTATTTCATTACCAAGAAAGGAAAGGAAGTTGTTCACGTTTGCAATAAGAAGGAACTGAAAAAAATATCAATAGCTCATGTGCATTGGTCACGATACCCACGCAATACAAGCTGAGTCCATGTCAAGGCAAAGAAGGTAGAAATAATAGGATGCGTTGTAAGAGAATCCATGCAGGCCAAAATAGAAACCAATAAATTCAACGCCAAGGCATGCACATGCAAGTTTTCCACGCTAGCAGTCAGAGAAGCATTATCCACAGAATATATCGGGTAGAATTCAACATTTCAATACGAGAATGGGTTATAGAAAAAAGTGCCACATTCTAGTGTAGCATCATTTTCCACACACAACCAGTAGAAGGGAGAAAATATACGTTCTGAGACAAGCTAGGTAATGCTCTCACGAGAGGTTTTTGTGAAGAAATTCCATGGGAGAATTTAATAAAAAAATAGATCATTTTCATCACGCATTGGTGAGAAGCATTCAATAAAAATAATTATTCACACATTTTCATAAATCAACAGCTGTCTAGGCAATTCAGGCTATTCAATAATATCACACATTCAAAAGCTAGTGCAAGAAAAATTACAAGTTCAAATTATTGCCGGAAAATCAAAGTAATTCTTCACGCTGAAGTAACCCAAATAAGGAAAGACGGAGAAATGGTGAATTTAAAATATTAAAGTTGATCCTACGTGAAGCCATTACAATCAAGAGGATTTATTAAAAAAATAAATATTATTATTGTTTCCCGATCTAGAATTCGAGCTTAGTCTCGATATTTTTGTTTGTATTGACATTTTAAAAATTTGTAATTTGGGATCAATTATTATTATTATTTTTAAAATAATAATAATAATAATAATTAAATGAGCCATTTTTTCTTGTCTTGATGGGGGTTTAGAGACTAAGACCCGACAATGTTTACATCGTTTTGCATGCCTAAGTCATTTTTATTAAATTCATAATGGCTGAAAAATATAATAAATATATGGGAAAATTGAGGAAGCCAATAGAGAAATCAAATAATGCACTTTCAAATACAAATTCCAAGGGGTCATTCCTCCCACTTCCATCAATTCTGCAGACGACATATATCACTAACACTAATCTTGGCCATGTTAACGTGCAACAATTT
Organism: Taxus wallichiana var. yunnanensis; assembly: GCA_018340775.1. NCBI lineage: Eukaryota > Viridiplantae > Streptophyta > Pinopsida > Cupressales > Taxaceae > Taxus > Taxus wallichiana. The sequence continues at coordinate 877,464,540 of CM031237.1, read as the reverse complement.
TGTGAATGAGTGAAAGTTGAAGGCAAGACCATATTTTTGGATAAATTTGTACCATAATGGTCTACCCCAAGCAATGACATTTCTGTCTTGGTGCAATACTCGGAGCTAGTCATCGCTGCATAGAGCATTATGATCCCAGTGAAGTGAGGGATTTATAAGGATAATCACAAGCCTTTTCTCTTAATTACACTAGAGCACATTGACGAATTGCTTGAGCATACCTCACTTCACTAAGAACACCGACATCAATCAGAAGTCAATGCAATTTTTTTGGGATGAATAACCCCTCTAGTGGAGCAATATGGTTAATAACAACCGGTTAGTGACCAAGAGGTCTCGAGTTGATGGTGACTTCCTAAAGATTTGTACCACATTGATTTCATAGAGGAAATTGGGGACATGATCACTCTCTTGAGTCGATTCTTTGGTCTACCCTATGTCAGGAGCTTCCTCCCATGGATGTATCAATTTATCTATATCATCCTTGCTAAGAGGAAGTTTGTGGATTGGGCCACTATCATAAATGATACTACTCACAAATAATTGATTGAAGTGAAGATGATGGGGTGCTTCTCTATGACATCATACCTGACTTATGCAGTGGCTAGGAGGAAGCTATTTTTGGGACTAGAAATGAAAGGAGTCATCAAACCATCAACTAATGTCTTCTGTCATTATCCATAAATGAGCTTCAAAAATAGCTCTCATCATTTCAAGAGTGTTAACGATGCATTCACCTTCCATGTGATTTGAAACTTGAATCTGAATCTAGAGGAAATATTAACCAAAGAGGCCATGGATGTCATTTCACAGTGGGGAACATGGTTTATTCAATTTCCATCCTTTTCCTACATCACATGAGAGGATTTGCGGGTACTCCATGGAAGCTTCTTAAATATGTTAGTGATAAGTGGGAATTGATGGAGCTTGCATGATAATTATTCTAAGTTCACTATATCCTTAGTGATAAGCATCATTTAGGCATTCATTTCCCAATCCAAATTGGGGAATACCAATGTCCAAATGTCTTCACTATGTAACTCATGGAGAAATATTTTTCTCTCATCACTATTCATCCATATGTGAAGAGATTCCAGTTTGATATCAACTGATATATGTAGAATATTATTGGAGCAAAGTATCAACACAACCCTACCATGGAATATTTCTAGGTTGTTTGTTCAGATGAACATGAAGTGAGAAGGTGAGAGTTTTCCCACTGACCCTTTCTTAAATCAAGGATTTCTACATCAGAAACCCTTTGGATTCATTGGTAGATGATGGTGAAGATGTTTTTGATCCTTCGTATGATGCCATTCCTTTCACTCCCATACCTTGAATTTATTGGACAAAAAGAGATGAGTTTTCTCTTGGTAACAAGAATCAACCGATCCTCGAAAGAAGCATATCCTAGTATGAAAGATAACTTTCCAAGTTATCATCAATTCAAGTTCATACCCCAAGAGTACAAAAATTATAAACTCGAGGAGGTCTCCAATCAACCAAAGATTCTTATCAGTCAACCTTTGTGCCATCTACCCATATGCATCAAACAAGAAAAGAGTGGTTTCCTAAATCCCGCTTCAAAGAAGGTGTCGCAAAGTGAAACATCCAAGGGTCCTACCCTTCTGAAGGAAGAGAGCATGTATTGGTAATTTCCACTTTGAGTAGATATTCTTCTACTCACATTGCTGATAATTCAAAGAAGCTCATAACAAACACACCTTAGTCATGCCTTGCACAAGAGTCCACTCAAGTGCAAGTGGTCCAGATATCAAACACTTCTAAACCTACAATTCACGAAGAGATTTATCAAGGTCTCCCTGATGTTCAAGAGGTTGATATCGAGGTTATTTCTCTAGATATTGAAGTTTTGGAAAGGATTCTCACATAATATGATGATATTGAGAACAATGGGAAGGTTGTTTTGGACTCCTGGGTATTATATACGGAATTGGTAAAGGAAACTCCTTCTTGGGTTAATTTCCAAATCAAGAAAGAAAAGAGGTTTGTTAAGGAAATTAAAATTGACTTTGATGCCCTTTTCAAGCTTTTAAATAAGGTCATTTCAAGAAGCCTAAATTTTTCTCATGAATAATGGTGTATGATGATGGAAACAGATTTTGGATCTTTCCATCCCGAGAATTTGACAAGGAATGTGATGCCATGACATCTATTGATGAATGTTCCAGACTTGGAATTAGGAATTCCACATTGGAAAGTGACATGGCGATGGCCTGTGATTTAATGGATATTGTGCTAAAGAGGCTTGAGAAATATAAATCTCAAAACTCTCATCTCAAGGCCAAAAAGAATCAATTGGTGGATTATGTTCAACATCTGATAAATCCCATATCATCCACTTTCCTAGTACCCGATGTAGTGGCTTCCCATGAAGAAACTCTCAATTTGTCAAAAGAAATAAACACATTGGGCCATGTCACTAAATCTTAGCTTTCAAAGATTCTCATTTTTGGTGGAGAGATAATCAAAGTAGTCGTTAAGCTCCATGAGGATATTAGTGCATATTTGGATCCAATCCTTTCTTTTAAGGAAGATTTTGTTTCTAACATATCAAATTTGGATGAGGTATTGCCTAGTCTATAGGAGATGACAAGTATGGAATCTTTAACTTTATCCATTGAAGGAATTCTTGAATTTGAATGTCAAGGGACACGATTTATTTGGTGTGTACATCTCAAATAAGGAAATATACTTCATGAGGATTCTATGATCTATTACGAGAGAGTAAGAAATGAAGCCTTCACCTCACTTTCCTCGATTTAGGAGTTCATAACTAAGATCCCTTGTGATATTTTAAACGAGAAAAATCAAAGGCATTCATCAATTTATCTTTAGCTTCAAAGGCATTTCGTAATTGTTAAACGAGAAAAATCAAAGGCATTTCATAATTGTTCAAAGACATGTATACTCCCACCATCAATTTATCTTCAGCTTCAATGGAAAATTGCATCAAATGAAGGAACTTGTTCAAGAATTTTCAATCAAAGATGGTCAATTTGAATGATATGCCAGGTAGGATCTTGGAATTACAGGTGTTTTGTGAGGCTGTGCTTTGTCATGTTCGAAATATTGGGAAGGTTTAGATCCTTTTGATTGGCAAATGAGACAAATCCTAATTTCACGAGATGGGACGAGGAGATAGCTTTTTTGGTATCTAACGAAGTGGGAAGAGGCCATTTCTCATACATTTGAGATAGGAGGACCCCATCTCAATGGATAAGGCACTAGTTTTTGTCATATGTTTAAATTATATTTTAAGTGGGTTATTATTCAACTCACTTTTGGAAAACTTTGGATAATTTAAGTTATTTCTATTTTTAGTTGCATTTTATAAAGTTGGTTGAAAAAGTCGAAGTCACTTAAGATGCCCTATTTAATGTGCATGTAAACCCTAACTAATTTGTAACCAACTTTTGGCTTATAAAAGGAAGTTGGAGGCTTGTTTATAAGGGTGGATTTGAGAGAGGAGAAGAAAATATTTTTGTGCAAGCTTTGTTTGGGAAAGAAACTTTGTGTTTTTTGTGAAGACAGACACTCTATGAGTTAATGAAATATAAAATTTGTGTTCCATTCATTATCTCTTGTAGCATTTTCCCTTATTTTTGCATGTCATTTGCATGCCTACAAATCCATATGCTAACAATATCAAACACTCAATTTGGGTTGCTAATCTTGTACCAAAGTGTGAAAAAGGAATAGAGAAAGTAGGTTATGCGTAGACTTTCAAGAATTTAATAGAGCCTCTCTCAAGGATCATTACCTCCTCCCTTTTATGGATAAAATCTTTCAAGTTGTAGCTGGTTTGGAAAGGTTCTCACTACTGGATGGCTACTCAGGCTATAATCAAATTATGGTGAAAGAGGATAATCAATACAAAATAGCCTTCACCACCAAGTGGAGCACATACACTTACAATAAGATGCCATTTAGACTATCGAACACTGGAGCTACATTCGAAAGAGCGATGGATATGGTGTTCAAAGGGCTGATAAACAAGATAGTTCTTGTGTACTTAGATGATATAAAAGTATACTCCAAGAACAAATTTGATCACCTTTTCCACCTCAGGAAAGTGTTCTAAAGATGTAGGAGGTTCGATGTGTCCCTAAATCCTAAGAAGTGTGTGTTTCTAGCTCATGAAGGCAAGCTATTAGGCCACATAGTGTCCAAGGAAGGGCTAACCATTGATCCCGAAAGAGTTGAAGCTATACAAGCACTTCCATTGCCAAGTCACAAGAAGGCCCTTCATAGTTTTCTAGGGAGGATCAACTTTGTTCGTAGGTTTGTGCCATATTTTTCCACTCTTGTTAAACCATTAACAATGATGTTAAAGAATAACCTTGCATTCAAGTGGATAACAAAAGGAAAAGAGAGATTTGAAGCTATCAAACAGGCTATATCTCGAGCTCCAACTCTCATCAACCTAGAATTCTCTAGGGATTTCATCTTATATGCCTTTGGCGGAGCAGATACAATTTCAGCCATCTTAGTGTAGTAGAATAAGGAGGGGTCAAAACAACCCATAGCTTTCTTCAGTCAAAGTTTGGAGGAATACAAAGTAAGGTATTCCTTCATTGAGAGGTAGGTCCTTGCTGTCATAAGAAGCTTTAATAAGTTTAGAAACCTCATCTCAAACAATAAGGTTCAACTACTAGTGTCACATGCTAGAGTTAAGGAATGCCTCCTAAGAAAATATTTGAATGAGAAGAGATCAGGTTGAATCATTCTTGTGATGGAGTATGACATATACATAAAGGTGAAAAATTTGGTCTGTGGAAAGGGTTTATACGAGCAGCTAGCTTTCGGTCGGCAGGATGGGACAAGTGATAAAGAAGAAGCTTTTTTTGGTGCTATAGGACATCCAAGAGCAATGGCTGATGATGTGCCTACACCATGTTGGACCCAAGATATGATGCATTACCATAAAACATGTTTATTCCCTTCAAAGTTAAGAAAATAAAATAGTAGATAATTAAGACTCTGGTCTATTCCATATGCCTTGATTGACGATATCCTTTTCAAGAAGGACACGAATGGAGTTCTCTTGAGGTGCATTGGAAAAAATTAGATCAAGAAGGTGTTGTAACAATTCCATGATGGAGAAGTGGGAGGCCACTTTTCTCCATGAGTAACAAATATCAAAATTATGAAAGATGGTTTCTATTGGCCTATAGTGTTTAGTGATTGTTATGCATGGATTAAAAAGTGTGATAAGTGTGCATTCTTCGTGGGTAAAGACAATCTAGTAGCATTGTCACTTCATCCCATCTCAATGGATCACCCATTCATGCAGTGGGGATTGGACTTCATTGGAGTTATCAATTTGAACTTGAGCCAAGGACACAAGTGGATACTCACAGCAATGGATTACTTCACCAAGTGGACCAAAGTCGTAGCACTCAAGGAGGTGAACAAATCTAATATACTGGACTTCTACAAGGGGATGGTAACAATGTTTGGTGTACCTTCCACTATCATATTAGATAATTCATTGGCATTCCTTGGCACAAGGATCACTGAGTGGGATTTTAAGAATGGGATATATCTCAGCACTTCTTCTAACTACTACCCTAGGGTAACAGACAAGATGAGTCCATAAACAACTTGTTAAGAATTATAAGGACTCTTGATGAAAATTAGATAAATTGGTATACCAAGCTCAAGTCATCCTTGTGGGCTGATAGGATCATGCCTAAGAGATCAACAAGTAGCTCTCCATACAAGCTAGTATATAGAAGGGAGGAAAGAATGCCTATATCACTTGAGTTACTAGTGTTGGAGCTTCTCAAACAACTAGAGTTGGTTGAGTTTGAGCCCATGGAAGTCAGGTATGTAGAACTCATGGAGTTGGAAGAACTAAGAGAGCATGCAATGCAAATCATGGAGAAGGATCAAGCACTGATCAAGAGGAGCTTTGAAAAAAGGGCTAAAGTAAGAACATTCCAAGAGGGAGACTTAGTGCTGAAGTGGGATGTTGATCATGAAAAACCGAGTGCAAGCATTCCAATTTTGACACAATATGGAGTGGCCCCTACATGATCACATAATTTAAGAGTAAAAATTCTCTTTGACTGGCTAAGTTATATGGTGAATAAGTGTAGATTCCAGTCAATGGAATCTACCTCAAGCACTACTACTAGAGGAGTAATATCTCACCCTTGTATATAGTAGTTTAGAATTTTCATTCCTCCAAGTGCTTATGCACATTGTTCTATTGTTAGATTAGTTTTTAATTTCCCTAAGTGCCTTGGGCACATGTTCTATTACTTCAGTGTTCTTTTACACAGTTCACCATGCTTCAGAGTAGAGATATTTTTGGCAAGAATATCAAGCTCATAGGAAACAATTATTATCTTCAAATTTGTTCAAATGCAGAGAAACTAAAATCAGAGTTAAGGGACAAGTTTCAAGGTTTTCATTCCTTTGTTCCTTCGGATCAATAGCTTAGCTTCGACATCCCTCATAGTAAGAAGTTAGGAATCAATAGTGCCATGACAACCTTCCCCATGAACAAATAAATATCTTTGACCTTCAACAACGTTCCAAGTGGTGTGTCGAGATGTAATTCTCGAGAAGAAGAAATAAATTCATAACTTAATAGAGTTCCATGATGTTCAAACTATTAGATGTTTAACTCAAAGTTCAAATTATGATTTTCTTGACAAAAAAATCAGTTGATTGTGCTTGATATTGAGAGAGGGATATGTGAGAACTGATATCAAAACAATGCACCATGAATAAGTTACACTCTGATGGTAACGTCGTAGCTCTAATGCAATAAAAAGATTCAAAAAATGGAAAGAATATGCAAATAATAAAATAGGTCTGCTCATGCTCATAGATCAAAAAAGGAAGTACAAATAGGGGTGTTATGTAACCCCCATTCATAAACAAGGAAAGTAACTCTTATGATTCCACTGACACATATGACATGACTGATGCATATGACGCCACTAAAGGAGGAGTTACAATTCCAAATAAGGAATGTAACTCCTATGATGCATTGATGCAAATGAAAATGATAGATTCTATGACACAATCTAACACTTTTCATTTGACTCCCTAAGACATATGAATCTCGTAAGGCAAGATGACTCACCATGTGATGTGGACAATGACTAGGCAGGTCACACACACCAACACCCACCCTTCATCAAAGCCGAGGTATAGGTCATGGTAAGCAAAAATAAAAAAGAAGACTCCCCTAGAAAACTAAGAAAGATGTGTCAATGGGGTCCAAAACTAAAGACCTAGAAGGTGCCCATATACAAACAACATATTTCTGGAAGGAAGAAGAGGAGGAGAATAACTATATAGCTCAAAGAAGATGGGTGGTGTTTGTATCGACCTCACCCCAAGAAGAGAACGCAAGTGAAGAAATTTCACCTTAGTGAAGGAATTGGTGAATATGTTTGCAACCTGATCGGTTAATCGAACATAAAGTATGTTGATGATGTTTTCATGTATCACTTCTATATGAAGTGCATGTGAATCTCAATGTGCTTCATCCAATGATGTTGAATTGGATTTATACAAATCAAGATAGTGTTCATGTTGTCACAATAGATAATGGTAGGCCACAGAAAGTGGATGCCAAACTCTGTCAAGATACCCTGTAACTAAACAACTTTTGCGGTAACGTTAATTGCTCCTTTGTACTCTACTTCTATTAATGATATGGAAATAAAATTATACTTCTTGTTGGACTAGCTGACAAGACATAAACCAAGAGTGAAAGTGTAGTTTGAGGTAGAATTCGATGATCTAGATCACCGACCCAATATGAGTCTCGTAAATCTAACCAAGTCAATCTCATTCCCACTTAAGTAATGAATGCCATCTGTTTGAGTGCCAAAAACATAGTGAAGGATCTGATTTTCTAATTTTAAATGTAGCTCATGAGGCTCAACCATAAATTTGGACACAATCCTGACAATATACAATATATCTAGCCGACAGTGAGTAAGGTAGATAAATCTCCCCACCAAATACCAATAAAGAGTACCATTAACCCAGTGGGAAGAGAAATCGAAACCCGGTTTGACCCTAGAAAGAAAAGGATTAGGTGAGGACTTGAAATCAAACATGTGAAACCAAACAAGCAAATCAAGAGATTATTTAGGTTGTGAGATCATAATTCCTGAGTCATATTGTGAAATTTGGATCCCAAGAAAGTAGCGAAACAATCCAAAGTCGAGACATGGAGAAATTTTTGTTGAAGGAGATCTTCACATAAGCAATGATAGAGGAAGAGCCCCTCATAATCAACAATTCATCAACATATAGAACACTAATAAGCATGGAGTCATCCTATCACAAAATTTACACATTTGGGTCGAGTGACACTTTGAGTGAACCACGATGCAAGTAAAAAGATTCCATCTTATCATACCAAGCCTGAGGGGCTTGTTTAAGGTCTTAGAGGGACTTATTTAACTTGTAAACAAAGGAGGGATCATGGACGCAACCTGAAGTTTGTTCCATGTAGGTATCTTCCTTTAGGTCCCCATTAAGGAAGACACTCTTAACGTCCATCTGGTGGACTTCCCATTGTTTGTGGCGGTGATGGAGAGTATCTGTTGAATGGAAGTCATCTTTGCAACTAGAGAAAAGGTTGCTAAGTAATCAAACCCAACTACCTAGGAAAAACCCTTAGCTACAAGTCACGCTTTATACTTCCTGAATTCTCCATTGGCTCCATAATTTTTCCGATATACCCACCTACACCGAATTATTTTTCTTCCTTTCGAAAGAGGGGAAAGATCCCAAGTGTCATTCTTTATGAATGAGGAACACTCCTCATCCATGTCGATTCCCACTCAATAATCCCATAAGCTTCCTAGAAATACTATGGATCGAAGAAGAAGAGGCAAAGAAGGAGTGGGGTCCAATGAAGTCTCGAGTGAGTATGTCTTTCATCTAAAGGATCGGCTCCATAATTTTTCCGGTATACCCACCCACACCGAATTATTTTTCTTCCTTTCGAAAGAGGGGAAAGATCCCAAGTATCATTCTTTATGAATGAGGAACACTCCTCATCCATGTCGATTCCCACTCAATAATCCCATAAGCTTCCTAGAAAGACTATGGATCAGAAGAAGAGGCAAAGAAGGAGTGGGGTCCAATGAAGTCTGAGTGAGTATGTCTCTCATCTAAAGGATCTCCAACTAATTCTCCAACACTTTGCAAAGTTTTCCTAGCAATAGGTCCCAAAGGATCAACCTCGAGTATGAATATTCTTCACTTGAGTGCCAAGGGACATAGTCCTCATCATCACTATTGTCGAGAATCGGAAGAATCGAAGGTTGGTGATTGGGAGGAGCAGGGAGAGGAGGAAATTTCTCGAAAACATCATCATCTAATGAGTTAGAATCTAAATTAGTGGGAAAAAGAACCTTAGTGGAAGTAAACATCAAGGATGACTCATCAAACTTCACACTTCTCTCAATATAAAGCTCACATGTTGTAGGGTTCAAAAATAAATATCCCTTCATGCCATCAAGATACCTGGAAAAGATACAAGGTTTGGATTATGGATCCAATGACTTGCATTTCTTCTTGGGAATCTAAGCCATAGCCTTGGATCCAAAGACTTGAAAGTTCTCAACATCAGTCTTGTGTCCAAACTAGGCTAAAAAAGGTGTCATCCCTCTTCTCGACTTGTGTGGAACATGATTCTAAATGTAACAAGAACAATTCATTTCTTCATCCCAATACTACAAAGGAAGGGACTTCGAGTGAACCATACAAGTAGCCATTTCCTTAAGAGTTCAGTTCTTTCTTTCAGAATCGCATTTTAGGAAGGGATGAAAGCAACTTTATGCTACAAAGAAATCCCCTCATAAGTATAAAAATCCTCAAACCTACATTGTTCACATACTCACCTCCATTATTGGTTTGAAGAATCTTGATAGACCGTTCCACGTATTTCTCATTAAGAGCCTTAAAGTTCTAAAAGTTCTCAAAGATTTCAAACTTAAGCTTAAGAAAATACACACAAGGATAATGAAAAAATTCATCAATGAAGGTTAGTATATATAAATTTATAGTGAAAGAAGGAGATGAAATAGGAGAGAAACATCACTATGAACAAGATCTAAGGGACGATTAGCTCTCTAGGATTTTCCCTTGTCAAAGATTTTTCAGGGTGCTTTCCGAGGGTATAACCCTCACAAAGACCCTTAGAAAACTTAAGCGAGGGTGACCCATTAACCGTTTTATTTTCATTCAATTGTTCAAGGTAACAATAATTTAGATACAAGAAACACTCATGCCATAACTTGCTAACCTCATCTGCATGAGTGAGCAAGGCATTAGGTGCCAAATTAGAAGAAAAGTGGGAAAAGGTATCCAACCATGAATGGTGATCCACCTTTCCCTCAGCCACAATGTAGTCGAGTCAAGCTCATGAATGATCACCGAGTTAGGATCAAATTCCACTCACATTCCCTCACCAAGGTGGGTGATTTGGTAAACTGGTAGGAGATTGGTAGAGAGATTGGGAACACTCAACACTTGGCTAAATGTTCCACCTTCTATCCATACTGATCCACTACCAGAAACAAACATATTAGTGTCATCACCCAACATGATTTGGGACATGCCACATGGTTAATGCTAGAGAATTCAACCTTTGAAGAAGCTATGTGGTTCGAGGCATTGGAATCGATAATCCAAGTTGATTATGGAGCTGATCTAGATACGAGGGCATTACCTTTCTTCTTTTCTTTTTTAGATTCTCGCTTTAGAAGAATTTTCCTTTGAGCATTTTGTTTGACGGATTCAGGAACACTTATTTTATTCTTCTCAAGTAACTGAATTAAGTGATCAATTTGTTTCTGAAAGCATTGATGCTCTTCGTGGTCAAGATACTTATAATAGGAGCATTGAGAATTTTCCGTCTTTGCTTTAGGCTCAAAAGTCAAAGTGTTAATGTGGGGCTTAGCTTGGGATTAGTTGGTCTTGGTTTCTTTCTTGGGTTGGTCCTTTGTTTCTTTCTTCCTTTCATTTTTCTTTCCCTTATTCACCATAAGGGCATGTGACTTGGTCTTTAGAGTTCCCATTGGAATGAGTTTTTCCTATTCTCAAATGAGTTGGGATGAAAAGCTGTCAAATGAGGGCATCATCCAAGTACTACCGAAGGCTACTTTCATGGCATGGAAAGTTGAGACAAAGACAAAGTATTCATGACCCAACTTAGAAAGAATTGACAAGTCAACTAATAGTCTTGTTTCTCCACTTTACATTCCTTTATAAGCAATCTAGTGTGGAAAAACTTTGAGAAGAAGGCTTGTAGGTTTTCAAAGTTACTAGGATGTAACCCTAGTAGTTACTTCTCTAAACCATGCACTCTCATGTCATCTTGCTTCCCAAACATCTTGTCAAGCATTTTCTAGGATTCATCGGGTGTTGAAAAAGTTTCGATGTGGAAGAGCAAGTCGGGAGAGATAGACATATAGAGAAGACCCAAGGCTTCATCACAACGGCTAAACCACTTATATTTTCTAGGTTCATCATTAGGTTCTATCTCTAACCCCATGGTAACATGGTATAACCCTTTACTTCACAAAACCAATATAATTTTAGATCTCCATTCGAATAAATTAAAAGGTGTGAGCACCGGTACTTTAGAGATATCCATAATGAAGAGATAGAACCAAAGAATGCAGAAGGAAGGAGAGAGAAAAGAAACAACCACCCTAGAAAAATATTACACCCCGAGTTTGGAACTTTATAGTTTTAGTGCGTTGTTACAATTAGGTGTGTTCATGTGGTGTGAAATGTTTGGTCACTCACTTGCAATTGGCGTAATAACATGCAAGTGGAGACCACAATGTGTTTCGACACACACAATTTGAACAAACACCATAAGAAAGCACGAAATGAGCAAAGAAGGAAGGGGGAGAAAGAGTCTCGTGTGAGAAATAACGTCTCATGTCACTTTGACAAGACAATCCTATGCCACAGGGTTGTGGCAGCCATGCTCACTAACCCATAGACAAGAGGATCAAGGAAGATTACAATGCAAGAGGGTAATATGCAAGCATGAGGATCTCTAGAGCACAATCAAGGCAACCTAGAACTCAAAAAAAGGATATACACTCGAGCAAGGGATTAGTAGAAAAATCTCAATCCTACTTAATCAAAATTTTAAAGGAACTTAGTTTTACTTAGATGCCTAATTTAAATAGGTTCCTTAAAAAATAATTTAGATCTAAATTTAAAAGACTTGGAAACAAAATTGTTGTTTTAAAAAGAAGTATTTACCTTTATATAATAAAAACAATAAAAAAATGTTTGTTATAACCTTTCTTTTTAAAGCTTAAATCTTAAAATTATTTTTTCATCTGAAAACTTTAAAAGAAACATTTTTAAAAAAATATTTCTTTATACAAACACATTTTTAGTAAAAGTGATAAAAAAATGTATTTATAAAAGGTATTACCTGTTGCATGTCAGGGAATGGATTTGAAAAGGCCACATGGGTAGGAGAGGTAGGTGAAAATAGTTGACTCTATAGTTTGTGAGATGTTACACAGAAGCGTGGAAGGTAGAAATTTCAATGCAGGGTTTCAATGAGGGGTGATTGTTTGATAGTAGTACTAGAAATCCCACTTGAAGGGACTGAAACATGGTCTAAAAATATAGTCTCCTCCCTTGACCATGAATAGAAAGAGGCACGAGCAAAGTGGCACAAAAGAGACAACACTATGTAGAAAACATGCAAGGTATTTCGAAAATGTTTGTAGGAACACCACAGAGCCACTGCGCATGTCCACATAGAGGAAAAACAGATCTTTGGCCATTATACGGTGAGTAAAAACATTCACACATAGGTATAACTGAGCTATCGGTGTAAAAACCAAGTCATGACTAGAAAAAAAAAGGCGTTATACAATAGATTATTATCTGTCGGATGGTTTAAAAATGAGCCACCAAGGAAAAACATGAGCCAGATAAGGTAGAGGATGTCCACAAGAAACCCACAATCATTTCCCTATAACAAAAAAATTCAAACACATGCATGTGAGTAGAAGCACTCAAACACAACATGGAATAATGGACTGTGAGCCCACAAGAAAGGATTGAAGCCCGAAATTAATGTGCTAAACGTACGATTGGAATATCCACTATATTAGCACAAAAAAATAGAACACTCCAAGAGCAATTTGTTAAGGAAATAAGCATGATTCCAAAGTAATAATAAAAAAACTTACATGAGGAAATAAGAAGAAACCAGAAGTAATAAAAATTTGATAAACTAAGAGTGCATGTTTTACTGAAACCTCACGCTCTAATACCATGAGAGAGGGATATACGAGAACCAATATCAAAATAATACACCATGATGAAGTTGCACTCCGATGGTAATTTCATATCTACAACGAAATAAGAAGGATTCAAACAATGGAAAGAATATGAAAATAAGAAAATAGGTATGCTCATGCTTTTAGATTGAAAAAGGAAATACAAATAAGGGTGTTATGTAACCCCCATGCATAAACAAGGAAAGTAACTCTTATGACGCCACCGATACATATGATGTGGTGATGCATATGATACCACTAAAGGAGGAGTTATAATTCCAAATAAGTAATGTAATTCCTATGATGCACTCGATGCAAATGACAATGACAGAATCTAACACTTTTCATTTGACTCCCTAAGGCCTATGACTCTCACAAGCCAAGATGACTCACCATGTGATGTGGACGATGACTAGGCAGTCACACACACCAACAGATATTGGAAGAAATCAAATTTTGGGGAAATAGTTACAAGTGTTGTCATTCAGCCTCATAGATCACACTTGCGAGGAATGGTGGATCTCAAGTTATAATACAATTTTCCACTCTCACAAAACAAGTTTTAATATTATTTTATAGAGTTGGGAAAAACAATTAGCAATGGGTCGGTTCAGTTAGTAACGTGAAACATACTTCAGTGGTACATGTTTTAAGGTTCATATTAGTTCTTGGTTGATACATAAGACTCCATGCCCAATGGATGCATTCAAAAAGCTAATAGACCACATCTAGTAGGCAAATGGCCTCATGAGTCACCAAAATTGTTATCCATTTTACCCCCCCAAGGAAAAATGGACAACACGGGGATGTGATCAAACTTGAACATAGAAGAGGGACACCTAACGATGGAATTGGGTTATGGGTAGTCTTTGAGGCTATGAAAGCTCATCTAGGGAATTACAGAGTGAAAATCATATTGAGTAATTGTTTCCTCTTCTAGGTTTTGACCCTTAAGATCAACTTGACAAAGATGTATTGTGGGCCCACATCGGGCGAAATGGCCAACACTAGAATAATATATCATGCGGAGCCCAATACCACTTTCAATGTCCTCTACACCTTTGAGAAGTTCCTCATAAATCTAATTTTTTTCCAAAATAGTGAGGGGGAGGTCTAAATGGTCACTGAGCCAAAAAATGGCTCGCCGAGTAGCTTGGTGAGCTACTCGACAAGTCAAGTTGAAGACACCATGTAAGAAGTAGAGACCTAAGCTCCCTGAGCTTGGTGAGTTGAAGAGCTCACGAGGTGCAAGCTATGAAAATTAGGTAGTGAGTTGGATCCCCAATGGTGCAAGGTTAGAGCTTAGAAATGTTGAAGCTAGAGGCTCGATAGGAAGATGATGAGGCCGGAAAGCAAAGCGAAGTCAAGCTCATGTAAAGTTTGCAAAGGAAATTTGGGAGACATTGAATAAACTATTCAGATCTGAAGCAGAGAGTGCTAAGACAACTCTTAAGTAGAGACTTTATGGATTAAAGATGGATGAAAGTGCAAAAATGGCAGATCACATCGAAAGTTCTACTCTCTTCTCAATCAGCTTGCAGTATTAATGAGAAGGTAAATGATGATGATGCCAAAGCAATTCTTTTGAATAGTTTTCCTAAAAAAATGTCTCATATGGTTTTTACTTTGAGAAAGATTAAAATTGGTTTAGAGGGAGTAGTTTCTACTCTTCTTGATCAGAATGAACCTTTAGAACTAGAAGAAGAAGTCTTATATGTACACACTAAAGCTAGTACATCATCAAAAAAGGGAAGGTATAATTCAAAGCACGTTCCTACAAAAGGAAAAATCAAATGTTATTATTGTAAAGAAGTAGGACATGTCATACTAAATTGTAAGAAATGGGCACAAGATCTCCTAGATGATAAGCTTGATCAAAAGGCTTATATTGTTGAAGAAGAAACTGACTGGGAAGATTATGCAACTGATGAAGAACTTTCTTTCCCTAGTGATGAAGATTATCTCTACTAAAATAACCAAACACTGGAGGTAGGAGGAAATGGAGGATGGAGGGTGATCAACGCCTCTCGTCAGTCGCCAACGACGAGGTCGCATTTTGTGGTGGTGACATATTTATTTCTAGTTGTGTGTTTATTTTATCTGGTGTGTAGAATAAAGAGCAACAGTTTGTGTATGTTTGCTTGGTACATGCGAGAATTCCTATATGTTCTCTTGAAGTGTTGTGATGTGGCATGGAAGGTGTCAATCAGTGAAACAATTGTATAGGAGGGCAGCTGGTGTCCAGAGGAGAGGAACAATATGCAGACCTAAAAATATGCGTAGGCATATGATTCTGGTTTCAACTACACTTCACCCCATGTTCACACTAAGGGGGTGAATGTTAGGAATATTAATATAGTGTAAACATTGTATTATGAGTTGTTGAGAAACAACTCATAATTACTTGGTATTATATGTGAAGTTGTTAAAACAACTTCACGTATATAGTTTATTGTTTGTAACTACTCCTAAATTATAGGAGGTTGTTTTGGCTATTTGTATGGCTATATAATAGCCATGTATTGTGTATGAAAGTGAGAGGAGGATCAATATATTATTTTATTATGCTATTCTGATCTAAACTTGTCAAAACATACATTTAAAAAAATAGAGTAGAAGATATAAACAATTATATATTTTTCTCACAAATATATCATATATGTAACATAAAGATAACTAAAAAATTTACTATTCTCTTCCTCTTTATTATCTCTATATTACCTAAATAGATTTTGCATAAATATATGAAACATTACCTAAATAGAAAATATAACACATCTAAATCTGCATTTATGTGTTCTCCACCTTCTTCACCATGTGTCCGCTCTAGATCACCGGGAGTTTTAGATTATTGCCTAAAGTAATATCGATCCCAAATGTCACCCCTACGAATAAATTGAGATACTCAAACTAATATTTTTCCTCGTACGTGTTCATTACATATTTTTGGAGGAAAACTTCAAGCAAATATGACATAACTTTTTTGCATTAGATTTTTTTAGCATGAAAAACATACAAAATATGATATTTTCAATCACAAAGATTTGGAAGATTTTACAATTAATAGAAAATTATTTGCGTTATTAAATACTACACTACAAATTCAGTTGTGAAAAGATAAATTGGCATTTGAGGATCACAACACCCCTCAAATGGCCAAGTTTTGCATGCCACATTCACCGTGATTGGATAACATGGGCTTATCCCTCAAGCTATGGGACCTACAAAACTTGAGATAACCCTCTAGAGAAAGATGATTCCTGCTCCTAATCATACTTTCCAAAACTAATCCTAATGCAAGCCAAACTACTGGCTAAACCTAAACTAATACTTCCAAGGAGAGATGGATAGAGAACTTGCATGAAATGGAAATGAATCTACACTAGAAGCGGTGATACTCCAAGAAAAGGAGGTGTTGGACAAATTCCTAACCTTGTAAAACAAAGAATGGTGCACTTTGAGAGGGTGGTCATGCACCACAGACCAAAATGCACACATTATCCCACTCTAAAAAAGACACAACACCACTAGAACCCTGCAATGAAAACATTAGTTTGCATAGAACACTGAAAACAATGAGAGACAAGATGAAAACAACAAACCATGAGAGGCTTGGAAAATTAACCAAGACATGGTTTTATTTCTCCATATGAATTTACACAATACATTGTAATAGTGAGAGGTAAGAAATTATCAGTGTGAAGGCCTTAAGCCCTAATAAATTCACAACATCTCAACTGAAGGAATGGAGAATAGGGGTGCAGAGGAGAAAAAATGGCTACCTTTTTTAGATGTTGCAACCCATGTACATTTAGAGGAAGAAATATTTTGGAAAAGAGAGAAAGGAAACCCAAAATATCTTCCATCCACTTGTAAAATCCATCATGATACCTACAATAAGAATGGGGAAACCTACAAAACCCATATCTCCATGTAATTTTCCTTATTGGAGAAGGAAATATGTCCATACCTTCATTAATGAATTCTCACCGACCACAACACTATACATTGTTCATGAACTTCGAGAGGTCCAAAACCTCAAAAATTATGATTTTTATGATGCCATGTTGTAGATCCTCTCATTAGCTTTCTAACGACTAGTTTCTTTTGAAAAATAGACACCTCTAACTCAAGATATGTCATTTCGGGTTTTGGGGAACCTCTACAAATTTTGGGGCTTGAAAACCTCCAAAAATCCATTTTTCTAGTATTCATCATGAATTTCTCTCCCTCACCTTTTAGTTTACTTGGTATTTTGTGAAAATGAAATTTCCTAGCCCGAGATAGGGCTCCTTGAATGAAGGTGGGTTTTGTGCTTTTAAACACGGGCATGCATTGCATTGTGAGCCAACTCACCGAGCTGTTCGGCGAGATAAAAATCAAGATTTGAAATCTTCCATGGAAAGTTCTATACATTTTCACCTGCACACTTCCTAGTTTCATTGTTCTTCCATGGAAAAATTGTTTCCCATTGGCTCCTAGAGACCCTATTGGCAAGCTCTGGAAGCTCATCCGCCTTACACTAAATTACTTTAGCTGCATTATCCTTGCTAGATCGGACATTGACCGATCAACATGAGAACCTTTTCGATTTTCCTCCCTTTGTGGCATCCGATGAGCTAAACATCGGTGTGACCGAGACCCTCGATTTTTTCACTTTCGGGAACTCACGAGATCGGTATAGCCCATACCCAATCTCACACATTTTCACTTTGTATTGCATGTAGGAAAACCATCTCCCTAGATCTCGACTCTACCAAGTTCCTTTCGAACCTCCCCAATCTCCATGTGGTATACCCTTCATTGGATGGGTTGGCCCTCTAAAGCTTCTCCCACTCAACACACCTCATTTTGTTCCACGAGCCAATGCATGTGGCCACCTTAACGCTTCCAAAAATTGTTTCACAAACCCCTACCACGTTGACTGGTCTTCAAGCTCCCACTATTTCAGACATCTACCTCCCTTCGAGATTCATAAATGTTCATTTTGGGAGTTTGTTACTCTTCATCGAGCTTCCCCACAATTTTTCCTAAAATCTTGAATGTCTCGAAGTCCAAGTTTAGACTTCAAAAAATTTCCATTTCAGAGATTTTCTTCTTGTCGCTTAATTTGAGCTCATTCAGTTCTAAAGTAAAAATTCAAAACCCCTACTTGTTGAACCCAAAATGGGTGTTGAATTCGACTCCATGCTTTACAAAATGACTCTCGACTTTGAGCTCGAGCACCCGATTCGAATCACCATCAAATCTCTCGTGCATCCATGATCCCCGAGTTCCCATTTCAATTTTCCTCCCTTCATGTATTTTCTAAGTCGCAAGCTCAGCTTGTTCTTTCACTATGCTAGGATCATCCCAACCCCTTTTCCAATGCTCCCGTTGATTTCATTGCTTTGTGAGTTGAATCCACCAAGTGAATCGGCCTCTTCTTTGCACTATGATTTACTTCCCACATTGTTTGTTTTCTCGCTGCCCCGATGGCTCCACAACTAGTCTACCATGTATGTATGTCACAGGTCGTGGTTTCACTCCTTTAACCTCGTGTGGCACTACAACATTCCATGAGGAGTCACAGCTACACCTACTTCTTTCCAAAGGAGGACTCGCACGAGTTAGTATGATTGCACACTAAAACAATACATGCACCACAAAATATATGCCAACCAAGAATGCGGAAAATCAAAGCTCTGTATTACTTCAAAATGCTCCATGAACTGATCTACAAAAGGATTCATAAGCCCAAATGGTATTTACACAAGATCTTGGGTCGGACTTAGTCAATAATTCCTAGCTTCGTACAAAAAGGGACCTTTCCACTATCCTGACTCACATAGAATCTTGCGTTACTCTTACTCTGTAACTTTTAGAGATTGATACCGGGACTTCCTGGGAGGTCACCCTTCCCAGTGCTACTCTCACTCGAGCACGCTTAACTAACTATATCAGGTTCACCGCCTGATTCCTGTGCTGTATCTGATTCCCACAATGTGGTGGATCTCAATGCCACCACTGATATTGTGACCCAAGGCCCACTATAGCCCCAAGTCTGATGACCCACTACCTGCTGCAACCTAACACATTGGTAGAAGTCTAATAACCAAGCACAACCCAAAGCCCATATCCCAACGCAGTCACACAGAGTTTTCTCACATTTTTCAGATTGCCTCCTCCATGGGCATACTGACAATTCACCTGCTTTGCATCATATTCACTTGCTCACATTCATCTTCTCACATTCACTGACATTCGCTTGTTCTCAAATAGCTCAGCGCATTGGAAAAGGCTTAGATTGCATAACTCGCTTGGCGGGGAGATATTCTTCATCATCCCCCTATACGCTCCTCCACCTATTTTGGTGATGCCCCGGTGCTTGAGCAAGTCCTCGACTTAACATGGGAGTACTCTGTTATCCATTTTGGAGTTAGAATTTTATCTAGGGTTCTTAGCTAAGAACTCCCGGATCTTGACTTCGATGCTCCATAGTGATTTTCCATGCTCTCGGTGTCTGCTAAGGAAGGCTGATCCTTCCAAAGTGTACCAAAAATTATTTTTCGACCCGGTTGCCAATTCCTCTTCTCGCACATCTCCGAATCCCTTCGACCACCCGCTCCGGCTTGTGTACAACATTGGTAGGAGCTCTTATCGGCTGATTCCAGGATGGATCCAACTTATCCTCGAGGTATGGGTAGAGCTAGCTCACGTGGAAGATGGGGTGCACATGCATGTGGTGGGAAATTAGATCCGATAGGTGACTTTGCCGACACAACCGATTATGGCATACGGTCCATCCCATCAACGTGTGAGGGCTCCGCTCAAACTCTTGGTAGGTTTGAACTATTTCGGGTTCATCCTCAATAACACATTATCGCCAACATTGAATTCCACTTCCCTGTGGCTTTGATCCGCATATGCTTTCATCCACTCTACTACTTTCATTAAGCCGTGTGCCTGGCTAAGTCAACTTTGTCTTGCCGGTTTATTAAATACTCGGCGCCCATTAGCTAGTCACCAAGATATCCACTCATCATTATCTGTGGTGACAACGGTTGTTGGCCCATTGCCAGTTGAAATGGTGAGTATCCACTCGTCTATGTTTTCTACAGGTTGTAATTGAACTGTGCTACATTAAGCAGCTTCACCAATTTGCTTGGTTAGACCGCACATAGTGCCTCAGGTAGTCCTCCAATACTACATTTATCCTTTCGGCCTAGACATCGGTTTTGGATGATGGCTTGTACTCATCAACAACTTAGTACCCATCAACTTGAACAATTATTTCCAGAAGTTACTTGTAAACCGAGCATCTCTGTCCAAGACGATGCTCAACGGAACACCCGAATATTTCACAACATGGCTAAAGAAATATTCAGCTGCATTCTCTACCCTGCATGGCGCTTCACATGCTATGAAGGTGGCATACTTTGAAAACCTATCTACAACCACCAATATACTTTTCTTTCCATATGATTTTGGTAATCGAGTTATGAAGTCCATGCTCATGCTTACCCACAGTCTAATTGGAATAGGAAATGGTTATAGTGTCCCTACTAGAGCCATGTACTTTGGTTTGTCTTCTTTGGTAGATAAGACAAGAATGGATGTACTCACAAGATCCTCTCTCATTTTCGGCCAGTAAAACCCCCTTTCAATTAGTGCTAAGGTTCTTTTCTGCCCTAGGTGTCATGTCCATATGGAGTCATGGCACTCTTGCAATAGCTCCCTTCTTAACTTCCCCCACTTGGGAATGTAGATCGACCCTGTGTGAAAACCAATAGTCCATCATGGATCGAAAAGTTCCGAGTCTTGTTCTCTTGGACCTGTCAAACCAACTCTGCTGCATGGGGATATTGGGTTAATCCTTCCTTGATCTAATCCACCATCGCTTCTCAAGCAGTACTTTACTCTCACTGTGCATGGAAGTAGGACTTTGTGTCACGGCTGTAAGTTGTGCTTTTCTTCTGAGTGTGTATGCAACTACGTTCTTCTTACCAGGATTGTAAGTGATATCCATATCAAACTCAACCAAGAATTCTTGCCATATAGCCTGCTTAGTGGTAAGCTTAGCCTACATTTTGAAGTATGTAGAAGAGATGTTATCCGTTTTTACCACAAACGGTGCCCCCAAAAAATAGTGTCACCAACTTCTTAGGCAATGTACTATGGTGTTTGTCATCTCCTTTTCATACATTGGATAATTATGTTCCCGGTCATTCAACTTCCATGATTCAAAGGCTATGGGGTGGCCCTCCTACATGAGAACTTCCCCTATGATATAATCAGAT
The DNA here is from genome assembly GCA_018340775.1 of Taxus wallichiana var. yunnanensis. NCBI lineage: Eukaryota > Viridiplantae > Streptophyta > Pinopsida > Cupressales > Taxaceae > Taxus > Taxus wallichiana. The sequence continues at coordinate 877,442,930 of CM031237.1, read as the reverse complement.
ACATCCTGTCGCACCTCGAATGGCTTCCCATAATCTAGAAGTGCTAGGATAGGTTGTGATGTGAGTTTCTTCTTCAACATCTCAATGCTTGCTCGCTTTCTCTAGCGAGTGCCACTTTTTGCCCTTTTTCAATAGATCGTGAGAGGGGTATCCAACCTTGAAAAAACCTACACAAATATTCTCGTAGTATGTAGCTAGGCCCAAGAACTGTCTCACCTCATGGACGTTGGTTGGATGTTCCCAATCCTCAATGGCCTTGAGCTTCTTTGGATCTGGTTTGATCAATCTCTTTTCGACAACGTGCCCAAGGAAATTCACCTCTTCCTGAGCAAACTAACACTTTTATTTCTTCACATAGATATTTTTTTCTTGTAACAACTTGAACACTTTGCAAGGTGAACCTTGTGCTCCTCCATGGTCTTGTTATACACTAATATGTCATCGAGGTACACCACCACTGACTTGTCAGAAATGGACGAAACACATCATTCATTAGAGTGCAAAATGTGGTCGAGGCATTACATAGGCCAAATGACATCACCATGAAATCATATGACCCATACCTGGTCACATAAGTGGTCTTCTCTTCGTCTCCTGCAACTATGCAAACTTGGTAATAACCCTGCTTCAAGTCCAACTTGGAAAAGTATCGCGCCCCTATTAGGCGGTCAAAGCAATCTGCTATTAAGGGAACCGGATATCTGTTCTTGCTTGTCAACATGTTGAGAGCTCGATAGTCCACATACAATCAAATCTCTCCATCCTTTTTCTTTTGGAACAACACTGGCACTCCATACGGTGACCTTGATGGCCTGATATAACCAGCTGACATTAACTCACCAAGCTATCTCTTCAATTCTATCATCTCCAGACTAGATAACTTGTAAGGTGCCTTTATTGGATGCCTCGCCCCTTACTCAAGCTCAATCTGGTGGTCAATGACCCTTCTCTGTGGTAGCTCCGGTGGTAAGGCCTTTGGCATGTGATCTTTAAATTCTCTTATGACATTCTCCACTGCGGTTGGAATGGGGGTGTGCATTCCCTCATCTTCATCCCAACCTCTAAGGAGTGCAACTAGGTACATTAGTTCCTTACCCTTCTTTGTTGCCTTTGTCATGCTTGCTACGGATGCAAACCGCACTGTTGCATCTTTGCAGACTTCTGTTTATCAACAACCTTTACCATACATGGTTGCTTTAATCCATCAGTACTAAGCAATCCAAGTGCGGAATCATTGCTACCTTCACTTGGTGCACAATGTGTTGCCCTAAGATCACCTCAAAGTCATCCATCTTGATAACATTGAGATCCACATTTCCGTGTCACTCTCCAATCTGTAGAGTAACTCCCCGAGCTACCCACGAAACCTTTTTGGAGGGTGAGTTGATGGTCTTAAATAGTCCCATCATTTTCCCATACTTGAGACCAAGTTTTGCGGCCCTATCTGGTGTAATATAGTTATGTGTGGCTCTAGTTTCCACCAATTATGTAGTTATCCTCCCACCATGAATAGCCTCAACGAACATCAAGTTGTTATTCATGGCCATGGTTGGTGTTTCCTCAACTTCGTCCAGAGCGTTGAGAAGTCTACTTGCTCCCAACTCTTGAGAGGGAATAGACCATTCTCGATACTTCACCATCAACCACACTCAATCTGATGTTCGGACACAAGTATGATTTATGATTCTTTCCACAAACATAATAGATGATGAACGATTTCTCGATGTATGATTTGGGGCTGAATTCTTCATCGCCCCTTTACTAAATTTTGTGATTTGACACTCCACTTATTAGATCCTAAAGAGGAACTTCCCCTCTCATTTGACTTATCAAAGTTCCTAGAGGTGGATTTAGAATGTGACCCCCTTGAAGACCCTCTACTATGAGTCTTTTGCGTTTTTGTCCAACCTCTATTTTGCTCATCACCACCCTTGCTCAAACTCTCGATATGTAATCAAGCAACGGTCCGGGCGCATTTATGGCTGCTGACAATGTCTACACATTCTGTCAATGTAGCTCTGTTTGGGCCCACTATTGTCAACCCTTCATAAACTGTAACAAGCGTTTTGCATCTAACATATCATTTATCTCTAACATCAATGCCTCGAAATGACTTGATGTAGTCCCTGAATTTCCCAGATTGCTTAAGATCCATCAATTTCAAGCTTTCCACCCACGCTAAGTTCCCGGATGGAACTAGTCTCTAATATCTCGCCTTGGCTCATCCTAAGTGTCAATCAGACATTACAACCCCTGCTCGCTTTCTTGTCCTCGCACGGGTTCACCACCATAGCTTAAGACTTGCCTATAAGGTATGCGGTGGTTGTTCCGACGTGCCTCGTCATTAAGGCCTCTGTCAAGTTGGAAAAATACTCTTCTATGTCCCGAAGTAATTCTCGAGAATCTTGTCATCTCATTGCCCATCATAAGGTTCCGGTTTGTGAACCTTTATTTTTCGAAATCTTGTGTCCACTTGCAACAAGGAGGCTCTTGATAAGAACAAGATCATCGCTCAACTTCTTCTAATTGATGATGCTCTCATTGAGTAGGTCTCTCACCTCATATAACTCAGCTTCTAAGGTATTAATCATGAGCTCTGGATCAATGGCTTCAAGCCTGGTAATTCTTGTAGCCAAATCTGCAATGAGTACCCTTGTGCATCTCTTTCTATCTTCTCCCCTTTCTCCTCCATGGTCTTGGTCATCACTGTCAGCCATTGTGAGGTGAGAGACTAATGAAAAACTTACTTGATGGTAAATAAATATCTCTTGCTCTTGGTGGTAGTAATACAAGACTAACTCATGGATCTAGCTCTGATACCAGCTGTCACGGGGTTAGGGTTTCACTCCTTTAACCGTGTAGGTCTTCACCTAGCACATACTATGAGCCTCGCATTGTGACATATCTTCCAACCTTGGCATGACTCCATCAATCTCCACTTGACATCACCTCCTAATATCCTGTGTGCCTCCCTCGAGCTCATTGCTCACATGTGAGGTCAACCACCTAAATATTTACGAGCTCTTGATTCGTTGTGATGAAAAAGTCAGCCTTTTTTCCACCATCACCATCGAGTGAGCTATTTCATCATATCCCTCAAATTCAACCTTCTTTGGGCCTCAATCTTTGATGAACTCCCCACCGCATGGCCCAAGTCAGCCCCTCATGCTCCCGTGGACCATTTATCTTTCCCACCCCGAATAGATCTCAACTTATTTGGATACCTCTATCTTTGTTGGTTTCATGCTTTACCTTAATCAATCCAAACGCCACCTTCATTTCTCGGTGTGCTTCCCCAAGTTAAATCTCAAGTCTCCGGCCACCGTGACTTAGCTCTCCATCCAAATCAGCTTAATGAGTTAACACTCCAAGCCTTCCACCTAGCTTTCCAACTTTAATCACTCACTCGGCTCATATTCAACCCACGGGCTATTAATGTAACTCACCCTTGGAGAGTTCCCCTACACCAAGATATTTTTATGGGCTCGTAGAGCTCAATGTCGAATCTTCAACATGGTCTGAACCCACGATGATCTATTCAGCCATTAATGGCCTCACCCTCCACTTGCGCTTGTTTGACTTGCTCACCGAGCTACTCATTGAGATCCATTGCATTGTTTCTCCGCAATCCACGAGCTATTAATTAAAACATCCAAGCCCTTTTTTCCAAGGTTGAGTTAGCTGCCTTATGAGCCTACCTTTGGCTCTCCGAGCCATTGGAGACCTAGACCGCTAATATCTCACCAACTCACCAAGCACCTCGCCAAGCTGCTCGGGAGATTATTTTAGCTCGGTGGCCAATAATTAGGCCTTCTTAAAAAAAAAAATTAGCCCCTTATCGGATTTTTAGATTTTATTTAATTTTTTTGGTCTAGGGGGTCTCTGGAGGCTAAGTAAAATATGCTAGATCCCATTATGCATTCTAATCACTTTTTCTTGCCGAAAGTGGGTCTCATTGGACCCTGTTTTCCACCTGTAGGTTAATCTGATTTTCTTCAAAACCTAGAAAAGGAAAAAAATCCTTTGATGATGCCAACACTCTAAACTTCTCCCAAATGCTCCTAAAACTCTTGATTTTCACCTGTAATCCTAGGTCCACTTGTGAGGTCCCTTTCTAGTGCTAAGATGTTGTTTCCCCCATGTTGTCCATTTTTCCTAGGGAAAAATGGATAACAATTTGACAACTCATGGAGACATCTTCCTGCTATATGTTCATACATCATTAGCTCTGAAGCATCCTTTGGGCATGGAGTCATTAGTGATTTCGTAATTGATCCAAACCGTTGAATTGCCTCATGAAACCACTTAGTGTGCTACCGATTCGGACTGTTTCATTGTTTGCACTTTGTTAATCTTTATAAGAAAATTATAAATTTAAAATTGTGAGAGTGGAAAATTGTCTGAACCTTGGATTTTCACCCTTTCCTCTATGCGATCTTGATCCATGGGATTGAAATGGACTTCAAGCTTACCGAAACTTGATTTTTCCAAGCTTGTGGCATACTAAAAACAATAATCGCTTGTTACACACAACACATCGCATGGTTTTAAGTAAAACATTTATTGAGTCGGGACATCATGGAACTCTATTAAATTTTGATTTTCTCCTTCTAAATGGCTGCTTGGGACACCGTTGAAGATTGAAACTTCCCTAAAAATCCTCAAGATATTTAACTGAAACACACTCAAAAGGGATTTGAGGTTGATCTTCTACTTCCAATAACGGGAAAATTTGATTGATTAGGGGCTGCTCCTGAAACTTAGACCTATTGTTGTTATGAAACCCATCATTTTCCATGCAACAACTATCATTGGGGCTGATTTTCTGGTCTTGCAAGATTGCTAGAATCAAAATTTTTATCTAGAGGAACAAGAGAATAAAACTTGTCCCTTATCAAATTTATTTTCTCTGTATTTGGATTGACTTGAAGATTGGAATTGTTCCTTCTAAATATGATATTTTTTCTGGAGGCATTGCTCATGGGAGGTGTGCTGAAACATGATGCACTATGTTAGAGAAAACACAAAAAAATATGTACAAAATGACAAATCATACATGCTCAAATGAGGCATGCAGATTTTTCATGAGAACTTGTTATGCAAAAAAAGTAAACCTACTCCTACCCTACACTAACTCGGAGAAAGAGACGACTTCAAAAAAATCTAGACATTGGTAGGGAAAAGGAACTTCCCCTTCTCAAAATTGAAGCCATGCAACTTATTTTTCAATGAGCATGGCCGTGCATATGAGTGAAAGAATGATGTAGGACCAACCTTCCACCCAAAATTTCAAGGTATCACTGAAAATAAAACAAATACCTCCTCAGAATGATCTATATGGGGCTCCTAGAGGTGTTGTAGCTGATATAACTGATCCTTGGCACTATAAAGCTCATCATCATGTTCAGAAATGAACATGACTGATTGTGGAAACTCGATTCTAGCTCCAATGAAGCTAGATACCTGATGGGGCTTGGCCTGTCTCTTTGGATTTTACCATTGCTCTAAGTTCCAATCTCAATAAGAAAGTCTTGATGTAGAATTTCTTAAAAAATTGTCTGTTTGTGAATCGATTTTCTTCTTTTTGCACATCTACAAACAACTAAGGCTGCACCTTAGTGAATTGTATGAGAGAGATGACACTTTCCTTCTCTTTTCCTTCTTTTTCCACTGGGAAACTGGGAAGATTTAATTCCTCCAATCATGTCTCAAGAGGATCCTTATGAGACATAAGACGTTCTTGAATGTCTCCTTCAATGGCAACAAGAAACTCCTCTATGGCATGCAACTCTTTGAGATTTATTGTAACCTCTAATTGGACCATTGGAGATTCGTTGGAGGTAGTTAGATTTTGTTGCTCTTTATTTGGACTTTGGAGTTCCTCTTTTCCCTCTTGGATGCAAGGTTTCCCGCACATCCATCTTCTCTTTTCAACACGAGTTTGAAATGCCGAACTCCTTGACTTGTTTATCTTGAGAGTTGTTATGGATAGAAATGTCTTCAAGATCCTCCCCTTGATGGATTCATGGGAAAATACATTTTCAACGAGAAAATAAAGGAAGAGGGAAATCTGAATTTTCATCAATACAAGAGAGCACGAAACTCTCTATGATTTATTCTTCCTATAGTGCTCCAAAATTGGCATGTTCTCCTTCATGGAAAATTTTTCACCATGGGAATCCTCCTTAAACATTAAATTTAAGAGTTCACATTTTCCCTTGAGTCGAGAATCTGGAGAGGATAAAGTGGGAGAGGGGTGTGAAGTTTCTTGTGTAGCTTCGCCTTGTGTTTGAGTCCCTTGATCCTGTTTTGTTCTCCTCCATGGTAAGGACATGCTCCTCTTCTTTTGGATTTGGAGCTGCTTTGTCTTTCCTTGCTAACTTCATAGCTATTGGTAGATCAAAAATTCGTGAAAATAAAGTGCCCTCATGGACACTGCATTCCAAACATTTTGATTGTTGATCTTCTTTATATCTGTTCTTTCTTTTCCCTTTTTTATAGCCTCGGCTTTTTCCACATGTTATTTTCCAACCTTAGCCTCTTCCTAAGGCTTGACCAGTAGAGGAATTTTTTCTATTCCAAGCTTAGCAACCCAACTCTTCAAAAATTGAGTCATTTCTTCCCTGTTAGGCTCCTCCTTTTGTTGTGCCTCTTGACTAGTTTTTTTGGATCTCTCCCGATATGGATTCGGGGATGTGAGTGGAGGAGTGGGTTGGGATTCATTTGGTGTTTGCATTATTGGTGGTGGAAGGGGTTTTAAATTTTTATCTTGTGGAGGGGACTTGGGTTTGGAAAGGAAAAGGGAAAAAAACTCAAGATGAGATGGGAGAGTGGAAGGTGAAGAAGTGGATTCCACAATAGGGGCAGCAGTGGGAAATAAGGGAATTGATTCCTAGGTTGAAATCACACTGGTTGGGGACTAGAGAAAGGACCATAAGATGGAAATGCTGAATTTTCCCATTGAATTGTATAATATTCAACATCCTTAATCCATTCTTCAAGTTGGGGCAACATCTCAATCACGTAGCCAAGTTTCTCTTGCGAGATAAAATAGCTTGGAATAGGGCCTTCCCATGGACAAGGGACCTTGAATCTAATCTTGAATGCTTTCTCTTGATGTGTAACCTAGGCATGCATCATACCTACCTCCAATTTCTTGATCGTTAGCTGCAACTCGAGATCCCGAGGTGTAGGATATCCTCCAAAATCTGCATACCCTTGCTCATAGTTTGGTGAATAGCCAAACTAATATACATTCTACCTTGGTAGGGATATGTATACTCTTGATTATCTTCATAGTACTAATATGAAGGGGATTGAGAATAGCTTGGAGATGGATCTTACAAATAAGGAGGTAGATTTAACTTGTATGGATGTCACCGCAAATATGAATCTCATTATGCAAATGAAGCCATGATTGCACGACCTCATAAAATAAATTCAATGGAAAGAGATGAAAGAAAATGGAAGGAAAAATGGATGGAAATGGGTGGAAAAGAGATGATCTCGCAACTTAGATAAGATAGGTTTTTGACCAGATGGAGTCGTCTGTTATGTTTGCACGTGTCTCCAAAGGCACTAATTCCACCAAGAGCACAAAAGACTTTATGGAATGAGATGAACACTGTATGCAAACCTTGAAGGGATGAAAAATGGCTATGGTGTTGAATCTGGTATGACTGTAATTGATTCTTTGAAATCCAAAATTTTGGAACTGGACTGTTTAAAAACTTGAAATCTGAAATGTAAGACACGGTTGAAACTTGAAATCCGAAGGAAAACCCCAAAATCTGAAATGTCAAGAAACTTCGAAAGTCTAAAATCCCTAAATTCCAAAACCTCCAAAATTCTAAAATCTTGAAAAATTCCAAAATTATGAAATGCGAAAAATTCCAAAATTCCAAAAACCCAAAAAAATTTTGAAATTCCAAATCGAAATTCAAATGTAAAATTTTGGATTTATAAGAATACCCTTTTGATATTCAACCTCTAATCTATCATTTGTGAAATTTTGAGCCCATTTTGCACATGTGAAACCCTTGAACAATGATTTTAAACTTTAACCCTGTAGTAGAATCTTCAAAATAAAAAATATACAAATTTTGAAATCCAAAGCGTTAGGAACCTTCGAAATTAACTTGTTTTTGAACTTGGCTTCAATGTGACTCAAATCTGCAATGGAATAACTTGTTAAAAATGAAACCTTGACTTCCGAAGCTGTCCCACCGGGCATGCCAAAACTATTGTGGCAAAATCATAACACCTTCCGAATGGCCAAGTTGTGGATGGGACATTCAACGTGATTACACACCATGGGGTTATCCCTTAAGTTATGGAACCTACAAAACTTGAGATAACCCTCCGGACAAGGTCGATTCTGCTCTTAATCCTACCTGCCATAACTACTCCTAATGTAAGAAAAAAATAATGGCTAAACCTAAACTAATACTTCCAAGGAGATAGGGATAAAGAACTTGCATGAAATGGAAATGAATCTACACTAGAAGAGGTGATACGTCAAGAAAAGGAGGTGTTGGACATATTTTTAATCCTAGAAAATGGAGAATGATGCACTTCCAGAGGGTGGTCATGCACCATAGACCAAAATGCACACTTTACCCCACTCCCAAATAGACATAACAACACCGAGAACCCTACAATGAAAACATTAGTTGCACAGAACACCTGATAACAATGAGAGGCAAGATGAAAACAACAAACCATGAGAGGCTAGGAAGATTAACACAAACATAGTTTTATTGCTCCATATGAATTTACACAATACATTGCAATAGGGAGAGGAAAGAAATTCTTAGTGTGAAGGCCTTAAGCCCTAATAAATTCACATCAACTCAGTGAAGGAATGGAAAACGGGGTGCAAAGGAGAAAACATGACTAACTACCACTTTTCAATGTTGTAACCCCTATACATTTATAGGATGAATTTTTTTGAAGGAGAGAGAGAGAGAGGATACCCTAAATCTCTTAAAACCACCTAAAAAATCCATCATGACACCTACAACAAGAATAGGGAAACCTGTAAAACCCATGTCTCCATGTAATTTTCCTTGTTGGAGAAGGAAGCATACCCATACCTTCATTAATGATTTCCTATCTCCCACAAAACTATACAATGTTCATGAATTTCAGAGATTCAGAAGCTAATAAATTCCAATTTTGATGGTCACATGCTATAGATCATCTCATTAGCTTTCCAATGATTGGTTTCTTGCTAAAAATGAACACCTCTAGCTCAAGATATGGAATTTCGGGTTTTGGGAACCTATGCAAATTTCAGGTTTTCAAAACCTTTGAAAAATCCATTTTTCTAGTCTCCATCATGAATTACTCTCCCTCACCTTTCCGTTGATCTGGTATTTTATGAAAATGGAGTTTCTAGCTTTGAGATAGGGCTCCCTAAGTGAATGGGGTTTTTTTATTTTTAGACCTAAGCATGCATTGCATTGGCGAACCAACTCGTCAAGTTCTCTAAGTGAGCTAAACATCGAGCTCCAAAATCTATCATGGTGAGTTCTATTCATTTTACCTTGCACTACTGGTTTCATTGTTCTTCACCGGGCGAACTGTTTCCTATTCTCCTCGAGACCCTATCGGCCGTGAGCTCCAGGAATCTCGGTTGCCTTACACTAAATTGCTTTGGCCACATTATCCTCCCCGATCGAGACATTGAGAGATCAACATGAGGCCCTTTTCCATTTTCCTCCCTTCATGGCATCTGGTGAGCTAAACATCAGTGTCACTAAGCCCCTCTGTTTTTTCATTTCTAGGCCCTCACGAGATTGGTCTAGTCCGTCCCCGGCCTCACACATTTTCTCTTTGTATTAAATGTGGGAGAACCTTCTCCTTGGATTCGAATCCACCAAGTTCCTTTTGGAATCTTCCCGATCTCCACATGGCATACCCTTCATTGGTCGGGTTGGCCCTCGAAAATTCTCCCACTCAACACACCTCACTTGTTCCACGAACCAATGCATGTGGCCACCTTAATGCTTCCAACGTCCCACTGTTTCAAACATCAACATACCTTTGGAGTAATTTTGGGGAGTTTATTATTATTCATCGATCCGCCCCATGAATTTTCCTGAAATCTGAATGTCTAAAGTTTGAAGTTTGGACATCGAAATTTTGCCGGTTTGGATATTTCCTTCCCACCAATTCGGACTTTTAGCTCACTCAATTCCAAAGTAAAACTCCAAACCCCTACTCGTTGACCTTGAAATGGGTGTTGACTTTGACTCGCACTTCGTAAAATGGATCGACTTGAGCTCGAGCACCCTGAGATGACTTGCCGTCCGATCTCTATGCATCTATGATCCTCGAGCTCCCATTTCCATTTTCCTCTCTTCATGTATTTCTTGAGTTGTCAACTCGACTTATTCTTTCACTATGCCAGCTCATCGCAACCCCTTTTCCAACACTCCCCACGAGTGAATCAACCTCTTCTTCGTGCTCTGTTTTGCTTCCCACCTTGTTTGTTCGCTCGTCATCCTGTTGACTCCATGACAAGTCTATCATGCATGCCTAGGCTATGAGCTCGACTCCTATTTTGTGTAACCACCCTATAGGCTAACCTTTATGTGAGTTGGCACTCGAGCTCGTTGATCATTCTATGAGCCCCATGTTGTGATGTGTCTTCCAACCTTAGCGCGACTTGGTCAATATCCATTTGACATCACCTCCTAATATCTTTCATGCCTCCTTCGAGCTCATTGCTCATTTGTGAGGTCGGCCACCTGAAAATTGATGAGCTCCTAGTTTGTTGTAATGGCCAAGTCGACCTTTTTTCCGCCATCACCGTCGAGCTAGCTATTTCATCGTGGCCCTCGAATTCAACCTTCCTCGGGCCCCAATCTTCGATGAATTCCCCATTGCACGGCCCGAGTCAACCCCTCGTACTCTAGCAGACCAATTATCTTGCCCATAACGAATTGAGCTCAACTTTTTCAAATACCTCTCTACCGTCGGTTCCATGCTTTACCTCTATCACTACAAGTACGAAGGCCTCCATTTCTCTACGTGCTTCCCTCAAGTTGACCCTCGAGTCTCGACCACCGTGACTTGGCTCTCCATCCACCTTGACTTAGTGAGTTAACTGCCGAGCCCTCCACCTAGCTAGCCAATTTTGATCACTAACTTTGGCTCATATTTAACACACGGGATATTAACGCAACTCACCCTTGGTGATTCCCCCGCACCAAGCTATTTCTAATGGGCTCACGAGCTCAAGTGTCGGGATCTTCAACATGGCTAACCCCACGATGATCCGTTAAGTCATTAATGACCTCACCTTCCACTTGCACTTATTTGACTTGACTTGTCGAGCTACTCGTCAAGAAGCTCCATGGCATTGTTTCTCCACAATCCACAAGCTCGCCTTTAAACATCTCGAGCCCTTTGTGCCATGGCTGAGTTGGTCATGCTACAATCCTTCTCATGGCTCACCCGAGCTGTTGGAGACCTAGACCGTCAATATCTCACCACATCGCTATGCGGCTCACCGAGCTCATTTTAGCAGTGGCCAATCGTTAGGCCTTCTTGCAATTTTTTCACTCTGGATCAAATTTTTAGATTTTATTCAAAAAAAATTGGTCCAGGGGTTCTCGAGAGACTAAGTAAAATATCCTAGGGCCCATTATGTGTTCCGATCACTTTTTCTTTTCGAAAGTGGGCACAGTAGACCCTGATTTCCACCGTAGGCTAATATGATTTTCTTCAAACCCGTAAAAGGAAAAAAATTCTTTTGATGATTCCAACACTCTGAATTGCTCCCAAATGCTCCTGAAACACATGATTTTCACCTATGAGCCGAGGTCCAGCTATGAGGTCCCATTAGGTGCTAAGATCATGTCTCCTCCCTATTGTCCATTTTTCCGGGGCAAAATGGATGACATGACCTTTGCACTTTGATTACACATTAAGAAAATGACCGAGGAGCATGGCAAAGTTGAATACAATTCTTACAACCGCACTATCTTTTCTACATTTGTTTGAGGTATTCATTGCCTATAAGTGTTCATGATGAAGGTTGGCCTTTTACACAAAGTAGATATACTATAACGTGTTAGATAGAGTGTCTCTAGGAAACATTTGTATGGTTGGCCTAAATAATATCTATATCAAGGCATCATGCTAGATAAGAAGCCAACGAAAGTAGAGAATAGGGGTTGAGAGATAGTTATTGATAATGTGGATTTGATAATATTTTCATGTGGGGGTTCCATAAATATCTCGGTGGGTGTTGTTGAGAAAATTCAAGAGTGTTTTAGCAATTTTAAGGTTTCATGCTTTCTATTACTTTCCTTAGAAATATTCGCTAAGATGTTATAGAATCCCATTGGAATTATATGGTAATTTACGGGTAAAAATCATATTTCCCTATAAAATCACCAAAAAAATAAAGATGGGAATGCATTTTATATTCTACATGGACAAAAATAAGTCTACTTAAATTTAGGGAACAAAAAAGTGGAGCTCTGTTTTTAAGCCTAGATTCTATTATTTCCCATAAGTAGCTTCAAAAGGAAGCATGAGACCTTCTCGCTACAAGAAAATAGGCATGAAGCCCCCATGGGGCCATTCTCTTCATCATGTATTGGTGGATAGGGCAATAAGCTCAATAATCTTGTTCCATCAATGAACACAACATGTGCCTTAATCTAGGCTGCCAACACTACTTTTATAGGTTTTTGTGGCTAGTAGCGTACTTAATCTGAATTGTCAACGCCCCTTTATAGAGTTTGTGTGGAATGATAGTTCTCTTCTTTTATTAACTTAGGGGTTTGTTGTTGTTGTGTAGGTGCTCGGTAGACATGGGCCTTGATAACTCGTGTGATTCCTTAACACTAACTTTTTACGATTGGGCATGTACTACATTTGTTTTCTTAATAAATATATTTGTATTGCATTCAATAAAATATTAATCTAAGTTTTGAAAAAGAAAAAAATTATTTTGGGCAGTTATAGATTATGATGTAAAATGTTGGTAGATTGATTCATATTCTTTTCTCTTTCTTTTAAATGACATCCAAGCTAAAATCCCTCACCAACCTTCAGTGGACAAATAGAGCAAAGGAAAAGTAAAAATGAGCAGATTAAACTAAAAGATAGGAAACGTAATAAAAAGTGTCCAGATTCATATTTAACACCATCAACACAGAAATTGCATGCAGTGATTGGGCTTATCAGTGTCCGAAAATATTCATAATTTATCTCTCTTGGCACGCAATGGACAGAATACTATTGACTGATCCATGTAATAAACTAAGATTAAGTAGGAACCAAAACATGGTAATCTGCCTGCATGTTAATCAATTTAATTGTCACCAAAGCTACAGGAAAAAAAAGTGAAATCCACAGGGGTCTCCTAAAGATCAGCTCCATGAAATTCCATGCTCTGCACTTCACAAATTCTAATACACCAGTCGTCTCTCTGAATTCAGAAGACATAGATGAATCGGCATCTCTAACTGTAATCATGTCTTTCCCATTATTTGGCCCACCGTTTGAAAGGACCTGCAACTTGTTATTTACTATGTTTTCTTTATATATAGTGTCTGTAATTCCAGGCTGAACAATATTTGAAGAGGTTGATGATACGCAATCACTTCTCTCATCTGCGGATGACGACTGAGAGCAATGGTCAAGGAGGTCATGCTCTCTTTCTTCTTCTTGTTGAGCAGCACTCTCGAAGCTTTTAAATAACACCCGTCCCCTGAAAGTTGTGCAGTAATACTTTTTATTACTGTTACCTCATCATGTTCATGGTATGAATCATCACTTGCAATGGGGTTATCCCTTACACTCCATTTTCCAATGTCATAATTATCAAGTCTACATGATTCTTCCACTTCGGAGCCACCACTAGAAGATGACTGCTGTTGGAGAGACTGAATAAGTGTCCTTGGAGAGGTTTTGAATATGTTATAATCATCTTATGTCATTCTACCTTCAAATTCCTGAAAATATTCTATCAAAACTATATCAATATCAGATAAGAAAAGTATAGTAAATCAAGGCCAAGCCAGAATGGAAAACAGTAAAATTTAGTAAAACTCAAATGACCACTTAAAAACACAAATGATCAGTAACGAAATGCCCTTAGTATAAAAGAACCAGCTTCAAAATTCGACGGACATGGAAAAATATTACCAATTTTCTTCAACAAGATAACTCATATAGAAAATATTATAAAAATAAAAACACTTTTAAACCTTGATAGTTATAGCAGTAAAAAGAGTGTTATAGTGAACAAAATCTTGAAATTAAGTAGTATATGCCACTTTCTTTGTTAACAATTTTATTTGAAAACAATATAGCGAAATATTTGCAAAAACATCACAAAATAACAAGAATCACAAAATAGTCACCACCTGCTAGAGAGTGATCACAAGACATGGCCGCAAAACTGTTAACAATGTTAATTGGGAGAGTGTCCACAAGACATGACCACAAAACTGTTAGCCCATTAGTATTACTATTGTTAAGGTGCAGGCTTTTCAACAATCTCTTTAACCGGCAAATATTTAATAATCATTTTGATTTGATGAAATAGATCTTATAATACAAGATTATCCACATTATTTCCTTATATACACATTATATTATCTTTTATAAACTAAACTAACAAATGAGAGGTTGTGTTGTTTATAAACCAAAGTTTGCATGCCTGAGGAGGGAAATCAAGAAAGGAGGTAGGATGTGAAGGGGAGCAATTTTTTGAGTAATGAGGAAGAACATTATGGAAGGATATAAAGTAAAAGATCACTTATAAACTTCTAAACTGTTAATGAGTTCATGTATAGATTGTGTTTAGGCCATGTCTAATTTAGATCTCATTTCGGTTATATGGAATTTTATTGTAAAAGTTCAATTACTTCACGCATTGTTAAATTTTTGTAGTTCTAACTTTTGACCTCACTACAAAAATATGTGCATCAAATCATTATTTGTAATCATCTTGATGATAGATGTGCATCGAATCATGATTTGTAATCATCCTGACGATGGATCATAGATAGTGATTCAAAACATGGATAAAAAATCAATACAGATTCCCCTTTGTACCCCCTGCCCCGCCAAAACCATTCTTAATATAGCCTGTGAAAACATGTAGTCTATGAGTCTGATTAAGATTCGGAAGTTTGTTGAGAACTTCATTGAATTAAGGTAATTCTTTGCAGTAATGACTGACAGATATGAAGCAGAAACTTCTTAACATTCGAACAAAACAAAATTAGATTGTTATAAGTTCACGTCTTCTCTAGTTTATGCCCTAATCTCAAACCTGTAACTTATTTGTTGGATCAATATTAAAATGGAAAATATTCATACCTTGGAATCATGTGTAGCTTTGCGGGAAGTCCTCAACGAGGCGCAGCACGAATCAGAATTGAAACCGTCACAAATGTGGGTGTCTTCTCCTTCCAAAGATAATTCCTTTCGATTTGTTGGAGTTGAAATGTTAAAATAATTTTGGCACGCAATTTCTTGGGAAGCCTCAAAAGCGTATGAATTTCTCCTCTGCTTCTTCAAGGCCCTCCACCCACATTCACTTCCTTCATTAGAGTTGACAGATTCTTCCATGTTGTTCAGAGAAACACCAACTGAATATCAGGAATTCAATCTTTTTGGGGAGGTTAAAAACTGTATGCACCAGGATCAAAGTTTTCTCATTCGAATTCTTCAAAAAGCCCACCAAAAAGATAATCAATATACATAAGAACCCATTTCTCTGAAGGGCATCAACATAATCTTTTGAGGATTTGGATTGGCGAAGCAATCAGTTATTGCATGCACACAATTGGCGGTGAATTCATTAATGAGAAGAACCATCTCTTAATTAATAACTTCCATTTGACGTGGAGTGCAATAGCGAATACTTCAACATGCAAACTTTTTTGGCGGATCTTGATATTACCGTTCGCCAATCGCTGGCTTCTAGGGAGGTGGAGCTCGATAGCCGCCAGGTTCAATTTAAAAAACAACGGGGAAAATAAAGGAGAATATAAAAGGTTTTTTTTTTTTTTTTAATAAAAATAATCTCAAACTAAAAAGGATCGCTTCAAATTTTAATTTTTTTGGATTTGGTACAAAAATTTCTTACCCTTAGTTGTAAAGGACGGAGGGGTTTCCATTCTACTTTTCAATAAGGTGCATAAATTTTTTAAGCTTATTTGTCAAGGACTTAGAAGTTCCCCTTCGGTTTGCCTAAACATCACGTATGGAGATGGCAATATGATCAATGACAGACAAAAAATTGTATTAAAAACAAAGCAAGACAAAGTGGTTGGGCATGTGAATTGTGGGGAGGTCATGGGTTCAAGTTTTACCGATCGCTTGTTTGCTAACTTGCGTGATGTTTAGGATTAAGCTGTTTCCATTTCGGTGAATATACCCAAGATTGGATCATGGTCTAATCCCTTATTAGCTATATCCTAGGATTTGTACCTTTGTGGATGGTTACGTAACACCTTTTACACCATCATACACATCATTGGACTACAACCCATTTGTTATTGTTTCAAAATTGGATATATATGACAAGGGATGTAAGGGAGAGGAGCCAGTAGTTGTGCACCCAACTTGAGGGGTGCACAACACACATTTAACTAGATCAAATTTTGAAAAAAAAAAACCCTTTAAAAGATTTTTTTTTCTTAATCTAAATATTTTTTTTGAGCATTTTTATTTTATGGAAAGTGGTTTTTAAATGGATTTAAATCAAGTAGTTTTTCATACAAAGGAAAAAATGGTGGACCATTAGTAAGGCATTATGTCATGCATTTTTTTCCACTTATGTGGCATCATGTGATTGGGTGATTTTTGATGTGATTTGATGTGACACATTTTATTAGCTACTTTTTTCAAATGTTGAATGACAAATGTACATGTACTAGTCACTCACTTCACAAATACCCTCACCATTACTGGTCCATGCTCCACTATTGGCTCCTCTCCCCTAGTCTATCCGGTGATGATGATGATTTGTTAGAATATTTATTAAGGATGATTTTGATGGATTGGGTTTCTATTAATAGTAATTGTTTTTGGTCAAACTAAAAAAATCACTTCAATATTGATTGTATATTGAAAGGGTTGAAGTCTATCTAGTAATGATGATGGTTTAGTATCTAAAGGGTGGGTGATTTTGACATATTGGATTTACTTTAATAGTGACTTCTTAGTCAACAAAAAAATCTTCCATTTAAATATACACTTGTTAAACCATTGTAATATGTTGTATGTAGGGTGGGTGATTTTGACATATTTGATTTCCTTTAATAGTGGCTTCTTAGTTAACAAAAAAACTTCCATTTAAATATGCACTTGTTAAGCTAGTGTAATATGTTGTATGTAATCCAAAATATGAAAACTTATTTATGGATGGCTTTAATTTGACAATAGATTCAATAATATCTAATCTAAAAAATGGGTAGAAATGTCAATATCTATATAACGAATATTACATATTTTCCTTATTCTAACCCATATATAATGAGTATTTTATAATTTTACAATTAAAAAATCATTATATTTAGAATCTTTGCAATAATTACACCTTCTACTAAATGATACTAGCAAATTTTATCAAATTACAATTGAACATTTAAATTTAGAAACTTTTCTAACTTAAGAAAGTCGTAAAATTTAAGTTAGAGCATTCTGTCTATTCACATTATCAAGGGAAAAAACAAATTGTGCATCAATCCTTTTATTTTACATTTAATTTTTTTGTTATGCATATTTTTCTTTTAATTTTGCACAATTAAATTATTATGGTGATTTGTGAAGTTTGGATTTTTTCTCATACATCTTCACAAAACCTTTACATACATTTTGATCATTCCATCGTGATACCGATACCATTCGTGTAGTCCCAACACATTTTTGTGCCACCTTTTTAATTGGATCAACTTGATGGAGTGCAATGTGTGTCAAATGAATGATAGAAAACCATAACCTTATCAAACCATGTAACTCAAAATGACAACACATAATTTTTACACAACATTCTTTCCTCGTATATTCATCAAGATAACAAAGAGATAATTTTCTTACAAATTAGTAATCGAATTTTCAACCTTGGAAGAGAGCCTTATATATTACTCGACACCATACTTTCCTACTACAAGCTAAAAGATCAAGGATAGTTTTTCTACCCTATTGAACTTACACTAGATTGAAAAAAATTTCTAGCTAAGATTTCCTTCCTTTGTAAAGGTATCATTAGGTTACTTTTTGATTTGAACTGCACTCCCTAAACAAGGTCTACTAATTGGCTTAGATGGGCCACAAGATGTTATAATAATATATTTGTGTGCAATGAGTTATGAGTACCACTCAAAATTGAAAATTTAACATTACTGATAGATCAATTACCAAAAGCCATGTGATAGATGTTGGAACTTGGTCGCATCTAGAGGTTCTAACATTACCTACATATATAGTCTCAATGTTACAAAACACTATTAATCCCATCATCTTCTAGGTAATGTTCCTAATAAGAGGTGGATGAAGTTATTTTAATACTTACCTATGAAGAAGGTGACACATGACCGAGATGAAGTCTATGATGATGTATACACTAGGTGTGTTATAAAGTTGAATCCTTGGGATAAAGGTGTAGTTGTTAATACTTCATGAAACTACTTGGACGAGTTTGGTCTTAACAAGATGATCAAATGTTGTATGATGAATTGAGAAAACCAAAAATAATACCACACGAGATTAGGTGGTATTTTGGATGGTGTAGTTATTGAATTGTCTCCTATGGGGTTATGTCACTATAGAAGTACATAAAATTTTGGTTGAAGTTGTGTTGATGCTATCTAAGGTACTCTAGAACTCTAGAAGTGGTTTTAAGATACCACACACTATTTTAGGATACCACACATATAGTTCAACATTGTGTTTATGGTGAATTTCAGATTAATGCTATAAAATGCTAAAATAATAAACACTCAAATATGGTAGGGTTTACCAATACCTGCACCAAAAATTACAATATCAGGATGATTGAATACATGAACAATGAAAGAGGATCCTCCTGTCGCCAAGTGAGAATACTTGTGTAAAAAGACAACTAAACAAACAACTATTAGATAAATATGTAACGAGTTGCTCGAAAAAGGAAGATCCCAAAAATCCAAATGGATTCCTTGAAGGGTGTCAAATCATTTGATAAAATCAAGTTATATAGTAGGATAAGGTAAATGAAAATGATATTTACAACTCAAGAGGGATAGGAAGGTCCTCTGCGTTATAGGCAGCCAGTGCTAAGGCCATGGCAAGCTTGAAGTCTGGAAGTAATCAAACCTGAATTTATCCATAGCTTCACATTCTTCTTGTATGATCTTGAGATGATCCTTGATGTATTCAAATTGTGATGTGAGGGAAATGGCACAAAGAATCAGTTCATGTGCGATGTATCAAACTATTCCCACACAAATGATTTGAATGATTGGGATGCCGTATATGTTGGTGATAGGATGCGAAGGTCTGGAACAATCATCTACAAAACATATATCTTGTAAATAATCGATTAGCATAGAATCAGATTGATATAAATGTGATAATGTTAAAAATGACTAAAAATATAGGCATCAGCGAAGATTAGGAATCGATGGCGATTGGGGACAAAATTCTTAGTTTGATTAAAGGTTGATAAAATATATTGAAATAAATTTGAGACAAAATGTGACATGGTGAAAAGATAAACTAGGAAGTGTCACGAAGCTGTGGGATTCACAAAATAGAAATTTAGATATATTTGGGAGGTTGATGAAGGAAAAATAGGTCAAAGGACTGATTGACAATGATCACTAAGGAAATTATAGATGTTGTAAAATTTGTATCAAATGAGTAAACAGGAAGGCGAAAGCGGGACATGTGCAAAGGATGGTTTAAATGACCAATGATAGATTGTGGTTGAAAAAAACAAGATTAAAAAAGATAAAAAACAATATACTAACCTTGTTGATTATGTGCGAGGGTGAAAGAGCTCTAAGAATCTTTTCTTGGTGATCGATGAGGTTCTTCAAGAATTTGACAAGTAGGGTCTTGATGGTCTCAAGTGTAATGCCATTCTATAGAGGTACATCCATCTATTATCCAATCTAGCTTTTGAATAATTGGGAAATGGAGGAAGATGTTGGATATATATAATCGGCAGTTCTGTAATGATTGCTAACAATCACGGATCATTTGTTGATTTTCCCTTAGATGTGGAAAACTAACAAAGGAAAGATGGAAAATGGTTGAAACTAGTTTCCATTCAAGGTTTTAGATAGTTTGCTAAATAGTGGGAAGTTAGGGATTCAAGTAGGAAAATTCGGGGGTTGAGATGGGTAGGATAAATTAGGCTAGGTTACTTTTAAGTTGTTAGGGGAGGGCAAGTGAGATTTACGTGGGTAAATTAGGATTTACAACAATATTTTATACTATATTTAGCATAAGGATAATAATGATAATAGTGTAAACAAGAAAAATCATAGACAAATAAAGTAAATGAATAAATACAAATTATACCTTCACTGTAGATACCTTGCAAACCTCAAGATAAGACCATAGAAGCTTGAAGATTGTTATTGTTTGGATTATGGATGCTCTTTAATATTACTCCTCCAAAGGGATTTGCGAGATCTACGGGAAGATTTCACAAGAACGCGGATGTAAAATTGGCAGAAGTTAGATGCAATTTGATCAAAGCTCCAGGATGGATTTACAAAGGAAATGGCTTGCTTTTATAGTTGAGGGTAGAGCCATGAAAGGTGGATGAAAGATTGACTAAGCTCTAGGTTAATGGTTGAATCACCCAGGTTAGCAAGTAGACTTGGCAATTGGTAGTTGCAGATTTACAGGGGCAATAAACAATTGGAATAGAAGTTCTGATTGGTGATTGAATTGTACGCATAACTCTATAGCCCCCTCATTTTTAGGAATCTAGAAGTGGAGTCCAAGTGGGATAGGGAAGTGTAGTTCAAGTGTAGTTATTGGAATAGGTGGAAATAAATAACTAAATTTAATTATGAGGAGATAATTAACCATCTAAATAAATAAATATTTAATTATATTAACTAAAAGTGTTAGGAATTTATTTAATTAATTCCAAAGGCATGGTATAATTAAATTAATTAATTAGTGTTTAATTGTGAGCATATAATTAACCATTTAAATAAATAAATGTTTAATTATATTAGCTAGGAGGGTGTAGGAATTAATTTAATTAATTCTAAAAGGGTATATTTAAATCACGAAATTAATTTAATTAATTCAAAGGGGTATATTATGCTAGGATAAAATTAATGTAATTAATTCTAATTGGATTAAAGCGGGATAGAAATATGCATGTATTTTTAGGGTGTCTACATTTTCCCCTCTTTAAATTGCTATCACAAAGTAATAGTTCTTTAAAGTTAATAAATGCATGAAGAGTAGCGAGTGGAAATCGGTGAAGGATTTAGATGCCCCAACAAGTAGAAAGTGGCGAAGCATTTGGATGTCTAGCTAGTACTGATGGTAGAGGAATTCCCCCTTAATCGGGTGGATGGTGATCTTTAAACTCTTCAAATTTGGAATTATCCGAGAAAAACACAAATTAAACACTTTGTTGTTCTACTTTCTATTAGAAAATGACAGAGATAGCTAGTGAATGAGTTATGCTTATGCTTAGAAACCACAATTGCAGGAAAGGAAAGAATTTACGCTCATAAACACCAACAAGTTTTATCCTGGAAACCTCCAAAGGAGGAAAAACCGATTGAGAAGGGAAATTCCTCTTTCTTCCCACTTTTATTGGCCAATTCAAAAAAACAAGTACATAATTTACAATAAGTATGGAAGAGAAGTAGATAACATCTCACACTTCCTCCCGATTAGTTGTTTGCTGCTCTGTCTCAACACTCCTTTTTCTACAAAACACAATTCCATCACTAAGATATTCTTTCTCACTTTCTTTGATGCTTTGATGATCCTATTATATTCTACAAACATGTATTTATAGCCTTTCTCATGTCCTCCCGTGCCTTTGGAGAATGGGAAAGGTCATGGAAGAGAAGAGACACAGAACATAACCTTCCAAATTCGGGTACATTCGTTTCATATTTTTGTTTTTTGTTCGAAAGAGCCAAGAACACTACCCAATGCAAATCGGTGGTCCCAGGACCACTTTGCCCTGAACAGGCGGTGGTTACAGAACCACCGCTCTGCATAGAGCATAGAATTCTTGAAAAGATAGAACCTCCATGCGTTACTTTTCCTTCTTAGTGCTTTGATTGTTTTGATGAAGTAGAGTCATTTTGGATCCCTATGGATCATACCTCCCGCTTAGGAGGATTTTTGTCCAAAAAAATCTTAGTGGGGAGTAGATGAGGAAAAAATTCCCTCATTTTCTCCTTTGAGTACCACCGGGCCTACCTTGGTGTCTTTCATTTTGGACCAATCTGCCAAGACTCATGTGGACCTCTTATAGTTTTTGACCTTCTCTTGTAGCACTACATCCTCCTCTAATTCACCTCATGAGTCCAAGATGTAATCCTCAATGGAAGGTAGCAATTGTAGTCCTTCATCTTCATCTAGCATGGATGGCTCATATAGGTGCAAGTTCTCACAGTTTACTACATAGTACATCCTCATAAATGATGGCAAGTCAAGTCAAAAACATTTTCTCCAACCTGATCCAATATGGTGAAGGGCCCATATCGTAGTGGCTTGAGCTTCCGTGCTTGACCTTATAGTCTTTCCTTTCTCAAGTAAAGCCCAAAACCATCTCCAACAAGAAGCTTATGTTCTCTCCTACGCTGATCCTTCCTAGCTTTGTACTTGGCTTGAGATTTCTCTAGCTATTCTTTGACTTTGAGATGGATTTTCCAGATCCTCTCAATGAATTTGTTTTCTCTAGTCACCTTTGTGTCTCGTGTCTCCTCCTCATCCTGCTGTCTAATTGCTATGTCCAGTGGATTTGTAGGTAGATATCCTAGGCATGCTTCAAACGGTGACTTCATAGTAGATGTGTGTATTTCCTGTTTATAGGAATGTTGAATGTAGGCTAAGGACTCATCCCAAGTCCTTGGGTATTTGTTGTTATACCCTTTGATCAACTTTACTAAAGCCTTGTGCACCACCTCTGATTGTCCATCTATCTGTGGATGGAAATTTGTGCTCCTCTGTAACCTGGTATCCATCTTGTCCCACAAAGTAGTCCAAAACTTCCCCAAGAACTTGGAATCCTTGTCAGAAACAATAGACTTTGGCAAACCAAAATTCACCCATACATTAGCAAAGAAAATATCTGTTGCCTCATGTGCTTTTATTGTCTTTTTACATGCCATAAGAATACACATCTTATTGAATCTATCAACAAAAACATAGAGATAGTCATGGCCATGTTTAGACATAGGTAATCCTCCTACAAAATCCATAGAAATGTCCTCCCACAAACGAGTAGGTACTAGAAAAGGCATATACAAACCCTCCTTCCTAGTCTTAGGCTTGTTGGTACAACAAAGTTTACATCCACGTATAAATTTTGATACTTCTTCTTTCATATTGGGCCAATACATGTACCTTTACAAGTGGGATAGGGTCTTACCAACACCGAAATGTCCCGCTACTTTCAAGGTATGTGCTTCCCTCATCAATAGAAGTCTTTCTTCTTTAGGCACACAAAGCTTCCCCCATCGATAGAGCAGCCCATCCTTGAGATAAAAATATTCAATCCCTATCCTTTCAATCCCTTGGGACTGCAACTACTGAAATGTCACCCCAAAGTCTCTGTCCTAGGCATATGCCTCTCGTGAGCTTCCTTCGTGAAGGGCTCAATCTAAGAGATAATGGTCAAACATGAGAACTTCTCCTGTGAGGGTGGCATAGACAACATGTCTGCCACCAAATTTTTACTACCCTTCTTGTATTTGATCACCAGATGGAATTGTTTAAGGAACCCCATCCATTTATAATGCCTTGCCTAATGTAATTTAGATTGTGCTTACAAATACTAGAGAGATTTATGGTCAGTGTGCACAATAATTTCTTTACCCAACAAATAATGCTTCCATTTTTTAATTTCTTGAACTAGTGCATACATTTCCTTATCATATACTGAATATCCTTTAACTACTAAAGTGAAGGTTTGAGAATAATAACATACGGGTTTAGCTCCTTGAAGCAAAAGCTGCGCTGCAAATAGCGTAATCACTAGCACTGTCTCTACCTCAAAAATCTTCTATGAATTAGGAAGAGCAAGTATTGGAGCATGACCAATATTATATTTCAATAACTCAAAGGATTAGTCTTATTCCTTACCCCAGTCAAAACCCTTACTCTTTGCACCACTATGTGTACAGTGTTGTAATCGTGGAGAAACTCGGAATAACTTCCGTATGTCTTGTCTTGCTCCCACAAAACTCCTAGTATATGTGGCTCTGTTAGTGTCATCAAATTAGTGATAGCTTCCACCTTCTTTGGATCCACTCATATCTCTCCTCCTCTAACCACATGCCCAAGATAAACAGTGTTGTTTTGAAAATTCACATTTCTTCATATTACAAAGCAATTGCTTCTCGCTAAGAACTTGCAAGACTTATTGTAAATGAGTTAGACATTCTTCCCATGTGGCACTAAAAATAAAGATATCATCTAGATATACAATGACACATGAATCTATGAAATCTGCAATACATCATTCATCAATCTCATAAATGTAGCGAGTGCATTGCATAACACGAAAGAAAGTACTAACCATTCATACAAACCCTGTTTTGTCTTGAAGGTAGTCTTCCATATATCCTCCTCCTTCATTCTAACTTGGTGATAACGGACTTGAGATCCAACTTCGTAAAATTTTTGGCATGCTAAATATGGTCCAAGAGATCATCTATGCGGGGAAGTGGATATCATTCTTTATGGTGATCTTGTTCAAAGTGAGGTAGTCTATGCACATTCTCTAAGAACCATCCTCCTTTGGCACCATCACAATAGGTGAACCGCATGGTGAGGTGCTCGGATGTGTCACCCATTAGTCTAGTAGTTCCTCGAGTTGTTTCTTTACTTCAGTACTCTCAAGAAATGATTGCATATACAACTCGACGTTTGGTAGAGGGGACTCTGGAAATAGCTGAATCTCATGCTCTACTTCCCATTTTGGTGGGAACCCACTCGGATCCTAAAATACTTCTGAAAAGAATGAATAATACTATCCAAATCATGCTTTCCCTGGTTAGAAATCTCTCAAACTTCCACCCCTTCTTTTTTATCCTTTAACAAAAGTAAACAAAAATGATTATGATTTTCCTGAATAAGTCGTTTTGCTTGGTTAGCACTCACCATAATAACCCATGTCATATGCTTTGGTGTTCCCGAATGTTGTATCTCGATCCCATCCTTTACCCATCTCAGTATCGTTTTCCCTTCTCAAAAATATAACATCCCACGATATACTAGCAAGGACTCCCGAATTCAACATCAAAAGCATCAAGTGGAATAATGTCACTTCTAAAACATCAATATCTTGGGAATTTATCCCAAACTTGACCTTACATCTTGTTACTGAATTTCAACACCCTTCTTCACCCAACCCAAAGGATAAGGGTGTGGATGCTCATAAGTCTTAAGACCAAGCTTGTTTACAATTGCTTGAGAAATTAAGTTAGATTGAGAACCGGTATTAACCAAAGCATTTACCTTAGTTCTCTTGATCTGGATTTTGATCGGAATAGTCTACTCATCTCCTCTTTTGTCTGTCTATGTTGGTGGCCATACATTCAAGCCTTTCATCTACATCACAGTCATCTTCAATTTCTACCTACCCTTCTTTTTTACATTTGTCATGGACTTCTTTGAGTCCTTGGTTTGGTTGTTCGGATGTAACTCCAGATGGAAATTCCAACATGTAGCATCAATATGGCCATTGATATCATAATTCTTGTAAAAATTCTTGGGATCTTTACAAGTATTTAAAGTAGTGTCAACTTGTTTACCTTTCCCTTTCCACTTACCCTTGTTATTTTTTTGCCCATACTCTTTTTTCTCGCTGATTTTTTGACTGCTTTTCCCTTAGATCTGCTTCTCCTTGATTCTTTTCATCATCTATGTAGTATGCCTATACACATGCCTCATTGAGATCTTTGGGCTTTGTGGAGATGAATTTTCTTCAAAGGTGAGTGTGAAGTCCTCCCAAGTACTTAGTCAGAATATCCTCATCCTCCAAGTCCATGTTTAGCAACATGGCCTTCCTCTAAAAACTCTGTAGTATAGTCCTGTACACTTTGACCACTGCCTTGTCTAAAATAATACCATTTAATCATTTGGTCAGTCTTGTGGCCAATAGGATAGAAGTTAGCTCTAAGTAATTCTTTAAATTCTTGCCAAGATTTCACAATAGGACGCTTCTTCTTTTCACAAGTGGTTAGATGAGTTTCCCACCAAACCAGAGTGTGTCCCTCCATTTTGAGATGTGCAAAGGTGATCCTCTATGCCTCAGTGACATTATGGATGCTAAATTAGAATTCTAACTGTTTTAACCATTTATCAAGCAACTCTGCATCTACTTGTCCTTCAAAGCTTTTAATCTCAACTTTTGTCTCAACTTTAAAGGAGTATGATCAGATTTTACCTTTTCTTTTGCATTTTAAGTCTCTTCTTCATGCTCTTCCCCATAACTTTCCTCATGGTGGCTGCTTTCTATGCCAAACATTTTAGCTAAGCCCCGAACCATTGAGTCCATGGAGTCTTTCTTGATAGAAGTTGTCTTCGACAAATTTGCAAGTTCTTTTTACCTTGGAAACATCCTATCCATCATGGTCACCAACATCTTGATTCTACAAACCAAGTTCTCTTCCTCCATTTGTCCCTAAATTCTCTATTTCCACTTCTTTGTAGAAATTTCTGGATCGCAAGGGAAAGCCTCTTCTCCTTTAGATCTTGTCACTGTCATACAAATCCAAGAAATAATAACATAGTCATAGATACTTGTTAGCTCGAAACCAAAATGATACGTAAACTCTTTGACTTTGGAGTTATCACAGAAACACAAATTAAATGTTGTTGTTTTACTTTCTATTATAAAATGAAAAATATAGCTAGCGAATGAGTTATACTTATGCTTAGAATCCACAATTGCGGGAAAGGAAAGAATTTACGCTCATAAAACACCAATAAGTTTTATCCTAGAAACCTCCAGAAGAGGAAAGATCGGTCGAAAGGGCAATTGCTCTTTCTTCCCACTTTATTGGCCAATTCAAAAATAACAAGTACATAATTTACAATAAGTATGGAAGAGAAGTAGATAATATCTCACAGTTCCTCCCAATTACTTGTTTTCTCTGGCTCAACACTCCTTTCTTCTACAAAACACAATTCCAGCACTAAGAACTTCTTTCTCACTTGCTTTCATGCTTCGATGATCCTATTATCTTCTACAAACATGTATTTATAGCCTTTCTCATGTCCTCTCATGCACTAGAGAATGGGAAAGGTCATGGAGGAGAAGAGACATGGACAACCTTCCAAATTTTGGGTTGTTTGTTTCATATTTTTATTTTTTGTCCGAAAGAGCTAGGACCGCCGCCCAATGCAAACCGGTGGTCCCAGAACCGCCACCCTGGTTGGGCAGTGGTTCTATAACCTCTACTTTGCATAACATGGTGGTCATGTTACTAAAAAGACAGAACCTCTGTGTGTTATTTTTCCTTCTTTGTGATGATTATTTTCATGAAGTAGAGTCATTTTGGATCCCTATGGATCAATGACACAACAAGGAGGTGGATGGCCACTTGATAGGAAAGAGACAAGTAAGTTCTAAAAGGATGGGAGGAACTTTGCTCGTAGCATGAGTTTCATTTAGAGAGTAGTATATACAAGAGAAACCTTTATTTTTCTATTGCACAATAGATTTGTCACAAAAATGTTAGGTTAATTATTATTTACCTAATATTTTAATTATGCATTTTATAATTAATTAACTATTAATTGTTATATGGTTTTAAACCATATTTGTCTTATTCCATAGTTGTATGATTATTTGTTGCATAGTTGCAACTTAATCATTTGTTTGTATTAAATAAATTATTGTTTCCCAAATGTATTATGGAAGCTGTTGTAATTTCAGTTGTACCTATGCAACCTTTCTTTTGTCTACACATGAATCTACAATACCCATAAGTAATGCAGTCCATCCTTTGTAAATTGGTTGATTGAGTTTAATAAATACATTCGGGCTTCGCCCCTATTGCTCAATTTACATTTGGTACCAAAGCAAGAATCGGACTGTGAGGATGTGAAGTTGTTGAAGAGAGAGAGCATCATAGAGAGAGAGGAGATTGGAGAAGCGTTTGTAGAAATTGAGATCATGTGCAGCCTCCCCGCCCCATCTCTACCTCCCCACATTCTCCGCTGCTCGTTCAGGGTGTTTAGAACACAATTTTTTTGCACTGGTGCACCCAACACCAGGAAAAACTTGCTGCAGGTATTGAAAATAAAATAAAAATTATTTTCTCCCCATTAGGGGTTTTATCTCTAATATTAGAGATATATTTAGTCTCTGCTAAAACTAGTAGGCTGCTGTAATTGGAGGACTGTGCTAAAAATTGGAGATTATTTTTTATCTGGAGGCCTATGTGTATGTGGAGCTTCGACTGGGTTGCTTAAATCTTTTCCTCTAACCAAGCTCTCCACTACCAGGTTGCATTTCTCTATTCACCATCACCTTAGCTCCCTTCGAGATCCTTCTCAAATGGTGACCTGCATACAAAAATAGTGATGCCAAGGAGATAAAGGGAGTCGTTCCACTCTCCACGCAACATCGACATCAACAAAACAAATATAGCGAGTCAAGGAATTTGTAGTAGCGAACTGCAACACAAATAAACAAAGAATCGAGGTTTTAATTCCTCACGCAAACCGGTAAATGCATTCGAGACAAAATCAACATGGTGACTTACTTTCAAAAACAAAGAAGAATCAATAAAACTTAAAGGAAAATATAAAAAATGGTTGAAGAGCAATCAAAACGGGGATAATTTTAGCGGCGAATATTCATAATATGGCAAAAATTTCATTTTAGGAAAATTTGAAAAGGCGAATTATTCGGAGTGGGTCGGTGTCCTGTTCGCCTAAAATATATAGTATATTTTTTGGGGGGGGGGTGGACTTAGCCTTCATTTGAAAACATCTCCTATAAAAACCTAGGTGATTCACTGGGTAGTATACCTCAAGTAGCTTACCAAATTACAAATACTATGAAATTTGAACTCGCATACCCTTGAGCACCGGAGATTCATATTATCATTGCTTTGCACTTTGTGATTGTTGACACGCGACAAATGTAGTGTTGACGCGCGACAAGGGCATTGTTGGACGCTCGACAAGAGCTATATCGACGCCGTAATAAGAGTGTATTGACGCTGCGACAAGAGTTTATGACCGACGCGCAGCAGGAATTGTTGACGTGCGGCAACTTGGGCAAAGAAGTGACGCGCGATGAGGAAGTGTTGACACACGACTTGGGCGGTGTTGGCGCGTGCAGTATATTAAGACGATGGGCGCGTGACCTCGAGCGCAGTGGGCCGCGCGACAAGACCTTAGACACTTTGGACAGAGTCATTACTTGGTTCTTTTTCTTTGACGCAGACTCTTTTGAGAATAATGGAAGGTGTCACTCAAAGAATATGAATAACCTAAAAGTAAGTAAGAAATCTCGAAATCACTCTTCAAGTATTTTGGAAACTCTGCAGATACTGAGATATTGTAAATACCAATCATATAGATGCCACCACAAAGAATCGAATCGTTGTGTGGAAGGTATTATTGAGGTGGACATGCTTTCGCATGCAGTATCAAAGTCAAACAAATGAAACCTACGATAATATGCCAGATCTTGAAGATATTGTTCCTGTTGGGGTGCAACCAGAAGTGCAGCTAGATATCACAGATACAAACACTCAACAAAATGGAAGACAAAAATCAAAATCAAACTCCGGTCCAAGAAAGAGGAAACCAGGTGATTGTGATATTGCTCAAAATTCTACTAAAAAAAGTAAAGCATTGAAAACGAACAAGAATATGTGGACCATTGGCAGGACATACAAGTTTGATTGGGCAGCTAAATTTACGTTTATTGAACACTGCATACAATCATCTAATTATGAAGAAATCCCATCGAATGTACATGTACAATATGTATGTGGAAATTGGGAAAGCAACAAAAAATGCAACTGAAGCTGGACACTATAAAAAAACATTGTGGAAAACAATATTTAACTGTAACGGGGGCGGATGGCCAGAAAATCAAAACACATAGGTGGAAAAATGAAAAAGAATGCATGCATGTTAGATACGTAGCGGAATATGAGGTAGAGTAGAAAAAACACAGACATCTGTTGGAAAAGGGAGGAATGATCACATCGCATATTGGTAAGATGAAAGAAAGAAATCTACATGCAAAATTCATACAATTCTCTACTCTTTTTCAAATACTTAAAAAGGAAGAGCGATTTCGGATTTCCTCGATTTCAAAGTTTTGTATCAATTTAACGGAATGCTGAATGTACCTCAGTCTCATTGGTCTGAGAGTAGTGGATGGGAAATGGCAAAATGCCTCTCGATGATAGAGAAGGAAGATTTGAAAGAGAATGTAAAAAAGCAAACTTTATCTCTCTTTCAATTGATGAAGTGACAACAGTTGACAACACCGCATGGGTATGTATCCACATCTATACTTTAGAAAATCATATAAGGACACCTCATCTATTGGGTGTTATGAAAATGGTTGAAAACTGCTAATGCTGAAAACCTATATAAAATAGTTGTTCTCATTTGAAAGATGTTCGTTGGTATGACTGATTATGAAATTGCTACGAAGTTGGTATGTGTTAGAGCAGATGGTGCATCTATCATGCAAGGTCACCGAACAGGGCTCTGTGTTAGATTACAAACAACAGTGGCCCCATATATGCTACCAATTCACTGTATGGCTCACAGAATGAATTTAGCGTTTAAAATGGTAAGCAACCACGAAAATTTTGCTAAATTAGAAGACCTTATAAGAGAACTTCATGCCTATATGTCAAGCAGCCCAAAGCATTTTCTCGAGTTCAAAAAACTTGCAATTGGAATTACAGATGGCAAAAACTTCTGAAGGATGTGGAGACTAGATGGATTTCTTTGTATGAACTCGCATGCAGAGTTCGTGAGGAGTATCCTTCATTGGTTGGTTTCATGCACAAATACCGTCATGAAGTTGATAGGGCAAGGGACTTTTTGTTCCGTTTAACTAATTTGGAGACATTGCTTACATTGGTTGGTATTCTTCCAATGTTAAAGGAGATCAATACACTGATGAAGCATGCATAAAGGCAGATTAATCTATATTTTGGATTTTATACGGATGAGGAAAATGGTATGTCAAAGTCTTGATATATTATCTTATTGCTCCAATGATAGTTTTGATGCACTGTTTTTGAAAATTGGAGAGATTTATTAGATCTTAAAATCCTAACACCTTTTTGAGATTTAATATCCACGATCACCTACGCATCACTTTGTTAATGGGAGGGAAATACTGTGCACATTTTGTAAAAACGTCAAGATATTACAGAGATTGAAATGAGAAGATGTTCCCGTGACACGTAATTTGTTTGAGTCTGTTATAGTTGAAACAAGAATAAAGCTTAAAAAATTTCAGAAACCTTGTCATTAGAAATTAGGGAACGTTTCTGTAAAGATAAAATTCTGGAAGCCATGGGTGTGATGAATCCTAATTTTTGGAATATTGAAGGTGGCCGTGCAGACTTTGTCAGTAAGCATTTCCATAAATCAATGGGTACAATAATGGAACAATTTATAAAGACGTCAGAGCTCAAGGGTGTGGAAATCAAAGGTATACTGAATGCCGATTTATTAAATTTTCAGTCCACAAATTTTGCAACAACAATGAGGAACCAATATAAGAATTTAGATCAACCTTCTGAAAGTGGTGCTATTACAAAGCTGTGGCGAGGAATCTATCAAAGTTCTATTTTACAAGAAGATATTAGTGAATATTTCAGATTATATGAGTTATGCCAAACAATGATTTTGGGGTCTGTGGAGGATGAAAGGGTTTTCTAGTGCATTGTCATTTATAAAATCAAAACTGAGAAACAGGTTGGATAAAAATCTGGAAAGTTGCATGAGGTGTTATGTTTCTCGATACTCCATCGAAACCTTTCCGTTCGATAGAGAAATTGCGCACTGGAATTCCCTTTGCGAAAGAAGAGGTGTGAATAATACAGCTACAAGTACAAATATTCCCAACCTTGAGAGTGTAATTGGCTCTTCGTCACATTCTACAGAAGACAACATCGAGTTTGATGAAGCTATTGATAATGGATTGTTTCAACTTTAAATAGGTATCTTCTTTATCTATCTTTTATCTTTATCATTAAAGATGTTACAGGTCTATATACTAAAAATGTCAGGCAATTCACCCATCTATCTACTAATACATTTCTCGTGTTGGGTTTTTTTAAAACACAGATCTAGCTCATTACCAGTGGCAATGATGATTTCAACTTTAAGGAGGTATCTTTTTCCCCTTAATCTTATTGTTTTTTACTATTCATTTTTTTCAGCTCTGGTTATCATTAAAGATGTTACGGGTGTATGTATTTACATTTAGTTAAATACAATTTTTTTTTTTGAAAGCGTAGGTTGACATCCGTCCAGGAAGTCATTACTTCTCGGGACTGACAATGTCAGGAAACTCACCCATCTATCTACTAATCCATTTTTTGTGTTGAATTTTTTTAAGACAAAGATCTAGCACATTACCGGTGATGATTTCAATTTTAAATAGGTATCTTCTTCAACATAATCTTATTGTTTGTTACTTTACATTTTTTCAGCTCTTGTTATCATTAAAGATGTTACAGGTCTAATTCTATATATTTACATTTATTTAAAGATATTGTTGGTCTATATATTTAAAGATGTTGCTGGCACTTCTCAGGACTGACAATGTCAGGCAACTCACCCCTCTATCTACAATGTCATGTAAAACAAAGATCTAGCACGTTACCCTTGATGATTTCACAACAATCTAATACGCAAGAGGTAAGCTAAACCTAGCATATTTGCAATTATGTTTAATTTCTTACCGAGTGATGATTCTTTCTTGATTTCTCGAATTATATTTAATTTATTTTTAAATATAAGTCCACATAAAATTCGGGATAAACAATACATTATACGATTTTAAATATAAGTCCACATAAAATTCCTCATCATCCATATATATCATATCATCACCATATCATTATCATATCCTGAGTCCTGACACTACAATTATTATTAACACAATTATTTATCTAATTTTAAATTTATTAAAACAATTTCATTTTTAAAAACAATTCATAATCATATCATTACAATTATATTCATTCTAATGTCATCTATATCCATTCTAATCATTAATGTCATCTATATCCATTATAACACATTCCATTTATTTATCATCTATATCCATTCTAATGACATTATGATCATATCGTTACAAGTGTAGAGAATAATTATCTTAAAACAAGTTCAAAAGTCTAGAGAAGAAGAATTACTGTGCTTGATGATAAATATACGTCCACATTAAATTGATCATCATCTTTCATCATCATCTATCATTAATTATCAATTATCATCATTCATCATCTATGTCCACATATAATTCATGACAATGCAAGTAAACAAGAAACATACATATAATTCATGATAATCACCATCTAATGCAATTAAAATTAAAGATTGTATATAAATCCATATAATTAAATTCAAAAACCATAGTACATAATCAATAGTAGAAGTTTTCAAATTCAATATTTAAAGTTTCCTCAATAATAAAAGTTTCTAGTTTTCAAAACCCTCTCTTTCTTTATCCAATTCTACTACTCTGCACTCTTCCCCAATGACTTCTTCCACTGTGGTTTGTACTTCTTTCCCCAAAACCAAAAATCTCCATGCGACATGACAAATTTGGATCAGCTGCAACGTATAAACTATCCCGTTGCCAATAATTTTCATAACGACTAATAATCTCATTGATAAGAACCTTAGCCCTTCTCGTCCCATTCTATAAGTGATTGATATGAGGAAGCATCTCCATCTTTCTCATCAACCCACACAAAATATTTTTGTGCTTGTCCAGATCTATGAAATACTCCTTGCCCTCTTTAGAAGTACTTGTGCAAAAACCCCGTATGGTCCAGTGTCAGAGAAATTACTCGATCTAATACAAAGAATCCATGAAATAGCTACATGCAGACAATAATTGAAATCAACAACTCTATATTATTTTTATTATATTCATTCACTATTACACTCCATTATATAGGAGATGTAAAATAACAATCATTACAACAACATTTGTCTTCATATACAACCATACACCCATATGGTTTCAACATCTCACCAATATAATAATAAAACAATACTAATTGTTTTATTATTCTAACTTACTAACTTACCACATACTAACCACATTTTACATTTACTATTTACATTTACATAGTAAATATACTTTCACTAATTTACCATAATAATAATTACACATGTAATTATTATTCACCCGTACATACAAATGGAGCACTGAGATATATTTCCTAACATTCCCCCCCTTAGTGCGAACATGGGGAAAAACTGCCTTATACTTCCACCTGCTCATGATCTGATGATTTTATAGGATGATCATAAACCTAATAGATGGTTTTTCACAGGGTTGACCATAAACCGAAAATGATGGTTTTCTGTTTGGTTTACCACAAACCAAAAATGTGATGGTTTTGCATAGGGTTTACCAACAACCGAAAAATGGTGGTTTTACAAGTGGTGTACCACAAACCAAAAATGAAGGTTTTCAAGTGGTTTACCTACAACCACATCATGATATGCCAAGTATTATTATTAGCCCTCATCACATCTCACTGCAAGGAATAACATAGGAAATTTTACTGAAATCTGCTGCATATATAGAAAATACCAGAAATGTAGAAAACTAGAA
Organism: Taxus wallichiana var. yunnanensis; assembly: GCA_018340775.1. Lineage (NCBI taxonomy): Eukaryota > Viridiplantae > Streptophyta > Pinopsida > Cupressales > Taxaceae > Taxus > Taxus wallichiana. The sequence continues at coordinate 877,407,892 of CM031237.1, read as the reverse complement.
ATGGAACATTGAGATCATGTTCCCCCCTCAATGTGAAATTTCATTTATTCTGAAAACCACAATAGGAACACTGCAACCAAACACTCTACCAGAAATACAAAGAAACAACAGGAACACACTGTATTAAAAAATAATCACCATAGCTGATACGGCCCCGTCGTTGGTGACTGACGAGAGGTCGCTGAATGACCTCCAACCTCCTGTGCCTCCTTCCTCCAAGAAATTCACTTAGTATAGAAATTCTTCATAGTTATAGTCAATTTCATCTGTTATTTGTTCATCTCTAGCTTTCCATTCTACAATTTTGCTTACATCTGTAGGTTTTTTTTCTTTTCCATCTACTATCCTCCATAGATTTTTATTCATTAACTGCATCTGGATTTTTACCCTCCATGTATGGAAGTTCAGCCCATTAAATTTATCTAATGGTGTATCCATTTCTTGAATCTAAATATCCAAAAAAATTGAATGTAGATTTGAATTACCTTTGATTCTCTGATTTCTTCAAAAAACAACAGTGATCAATGTGCTGTATAGTAAATTGCACGTTTCTCCCAAACTACGAACTGGGTTATGCTGAAATTTCTCCTGTAGCTTCCTGTATAACAGATCGTTCCATGCACAAAATTTTGGAGAAACCCAGATCACGAAACAAAAGTTACAAGATCATCTTCGAGACAGATTTAACCTGCTCTGGTACCAAATGTAGAAATTACTCTGATCTAATACAAAGAATCCATGAAATAGCTACAGACAATAATTGAAATCAACAACTCTATATTATTTTTATTATATTCATTCACTATTACACTCCATTATATAGGAGATGTAAAATAACAATCATTACAACAACATTTGTCTTCATATACAACCATACACCCATATGGTTTCAACCTCTCACCAATATAATAATAAAACAATACTAATTGTTTTATTATTCTAACTTACTAACTTACCACATACTAACCACATTTTACATTTACATAGTAAATGTACTTTCACTAATTTACCATAATAATAATTACACATGTAATTATTATTCACCCGTACATACAAATGGAGCACTAAGATATATTTCCTAACACAAGCAACAAGTGATACCTAATCGGCAAGTGAACAAAACCAGAACTTGAAAACATATAAAGAGAAAACAAACTAGCATTACTTTGTAGTACTATATGGTCTAGTCAGTTATCGATCCACTCAATGATTCTCTCCAAGCTTCATACTCAGAAATTGTGTAAAAAGATAACATATTTCCATTTTTGTGAGTTGCCTACATCAACATGTGCCAAAATTAGACATGGAGATACATAACATCTGGAGGCTTAAAAACAAATATAAAGAGTCTCAATACACTCAACCAAATATACAGGGGGAACATTTACCCTGACAATAGGAGTGATAAATTCCACAACAAATGAAGGAATTTTAAGCAGTGATGGCCAAGTATGGTGTATGAAATTGATCAGCAATCCTTTGATGTGGGAACCATCATGGTCCTTTAAGAGACAAAGGACAAGTCAAAAAGGATCTCACTAGAAAGGATGTGTCAGAATTAAGCAGAAACTAAACAGCGCTAGACAAAGATCATACAGTCTCTGTCATTATCATCGATGGCCATATCTTAAAGATTTAATCTTTGTCATATATTTTATCTTCCTCAGAGACCAAGGATTTTTTTATATTTACTATCTCTTTATTCTCCATTTGTTGGTGAGTGGTAGCTTCCGACATTGAGCATCTTACCTCGAGAGGAAACATGCCATAATAATATTGAACAACAATAGATATTCCTGCCACCTGATAGGATAAAGATAACTAAAATAAAAAAATTAAATTGGAAAGTGATGTCGAAACATGTCACAATACTACCAAATTCGGTATTCACATTTCCCCGATTCAAGGCACAAACACTTACAAAGAAGAGCCTTGGTGAGTCACCCTCCGTTAATATTAAAGTACATTGATCGAATTCTTCCCCCGCTTGATTTGCATCATCAAGTTTGGGAACATCAATTAATTTCCCCTTCTTGGTTCCATCAGTTTTCTTAAGATCTTTTTTTTGTTTAAAATTTTCCACTGCACTCATCAGGTCAAACAAAGTTACAAAGCTCATCTTAGACACTAGCATTGCAAAAATTACATGTACTTAGAAATGCTACATCTTAGACACCATGCCTTTATTTATTGACATGGGCTGCAAATGCAAAACAGTGAAAATTACTATAAATTTATAACAGCAAATTGTATCAGAATAAAAAACAGAATAACAAATATGAATTAAAATGAATTATACTTACAATCAACATGGAAACCGAACGTTGATTCGAGAAAATTCTTTTCTTCCACGAGTGTTGCCTTGGTTGTAACAATTGGTAAATTTTTGAACGGAAGGCCCGTAAACCGATGGATGTCATTTGCTTCGATACTGAATTGAAAAATTCGGCCATCGTTCAGAGTCACATAAAAATGCTGTCCTCAATTGTAGTATGATGAAAGTAATTCAAAATATCCGGATCTATTTTGAAATGGGGCATATTAACGAGCCCTATAAATTCACACGCATCCATTAAATCTTTATATTCTGAAGACATCTTTAAAACAGTATGGATGTGAGGGCATAAGGGACATCGATTGAATTGGATTCTCTTGATTTTTGTTATCTTGAACTTGCAGTTGGGAAGTATTGAGACCTGCAAAAATTCAAGAGCTGGAAGGTGAAAATGAGAAAATGACCGGTTGAAGGGTATTTATAGGCTAAATTGGGTGTCAATGGCTTCACTTGACGCGCGTCAAAGGTCCTAGCTGACGCATGACAATAGTCCTGGCGACGCGACGCCAATTGGATCCAACAACACGTGTTAATAAGAGCAACGACGCGTCAATAAGATCCAGTGACGCGCGACAATAGGAGTCAGCGATGCGCGTCAATAGGAGCCAGTGACGTGCGTCAATAGAAACCGATGACGCGCGCGTCAATAGGAGCCGCCGACGCGCATCGGTAAGAGGAGTGATGCGCGTCGAAAAAGAGCGATGACGCGCGTCAATAGAGTCAATGACGTCGTCGTGGAGCCGGAGCCATGACGCGCGTCAAAAAGAGCCAGTGACGCACGTCAAAAAGAGCCAGTGATGCGCGTCAATAGGTGCCAGTGACGCGCGTCAATAGCGCCAAGTGTCGCGCGTCGGTCAAGACCATTGACGTTCCATTGACGCACGTCAGGAGTGATGAGTGACTAGATGGATCTCTTTATGCACAGAGAAAGCCTGAGACTACCAAATAATTGATTTCTTATCTAAAATTTAATGGAATTTGAAGTTTTCACCTCTTTTGCACTAGAGGAAATTCCCTTCATGTTTGCAATGTAGCCAATTGAGATGAAGCCTTCAAATTTATCCCCAGACCAAAGAAACAAACAGTGTTTGGTGTGTACTTGATGATGATAGGGTCTTGTTTGATAAGTTCAAAAAGAAACTTCATGATATATGCTAAGACTGAGTTTGAGATGAGGTACCAGTAAGGCACTCTTGACAAAATTTACACAATGTTACCTTTTTAAGATGATCCAACCTTGCACAAAGAACTTTATGTTGAGCTGTAAATTTTTTTTCAATATTTGAGACACTTCATTTTATCAATTGTACTTCAAGAAGATCATGATTAATCAATTCAAGGCATAGAAATGGGGGAGCTTCAAGAAAATTGTCTTCAAACATACACTTGAACATTGTATCTTCAACAAAGGAAAACAAAACAAGGTGGTAGTAGGAATTTTATACTTTGATACTCATTGCAAGGGTCAACCAAGTATTTCATCAACTCAACAATGATAATTAGAAGAAAGTAAAAACAACTTTCCGTTACACACAACAATTTTGATCACTTTACCCTTATTGTATCTTTCAAACCTCATACTTGTGCCTAAATATCCTTACATAGGATGAGATGAATCTACTAAAGGATCAAAGATTTCAAGTTCATTCTTGTAACTAATATGATATGTAAACAACCTTATTGAGCTATGATCATATGCACCACCTTAAAAATTTGAAAAAAAAAGAGACATATTTTAATTCAACCACTCCAAGAAGCAGTCCTGAAGAGAGAATCTCAAGATGTGAATCCTATACAACATATTTTGATACTGATCCATTTTCCCCAAAACATTTTACAATATCTCAAGATGTGAATCCTATACAAAATTAACTTCTATGATTTATCTGAAGAAGGCACTGTATTTTTTCTTGGATGCTAAGAAGACAGGTTGTTTAGTTTGCATTTCTAAGCGATCCAGTTTTATAAAAACTTGAATAAGTTTAAATACTCATTTCAAAATCGACTAAATTCGGAATGAAGCACTAAAAGACACTCCTATACACATTTCATGTTTTGGTTAACCATGGGTTTTCCTAAAGATGTTACAGGTCTATATACTAAAAATGTTAGGCAATTCACCCATCTATCTACTAATCCATTTCTCATGTTGGGTTTTTTTAAAACACAGATCTAGCTCATTACCAGTGGCAGTGATGATTTCAACTTTAAGCAGGTATCTTTTTCCCCTTAATCTTATTGTTTATTACTATTCATTTTTTCAGCTCTGGTTTTCATTAAAGATGTTACAGGTCTATATACTAAAAATGTCAGGCAATTCACCCATCTATCAACTAATCCATTTCTCATGTTAGATTTTTTGAAACACAGATATAGCTCATTACCAGAGGCAGTGATGATTTCAACTTTAAGGAGGTATCTTTTTCCCCTTAATCTTATTGTTTGTTACTATTCATTTTTTTCAGCTCTGGTTATCATTAAAGATGTCTATGTATTTACATTTAGTTAAATACAATATTTTATTTTTTGAAAACGTGGGTTGACATCCGTCCGAGGAAGCTGTTACTTCTCGGGACTGACAATGTCAGGCAACTCACCCATCTATCTACTAATCCATTTTTTGTGTTGAATTTTTTTAAGACAAAGATCTAGCACATTACCGGGGATGATTTCAATTTTAAATAGGTATCTTCTTCAACATAATCTTATTGTTTGTTACTTTACATTTTTTCAGCTCTTGTTATCATTTATTTAAAGATATTGTTGGTCTATATATTTAAAGATGTTGCTGGCACTTCTCAGGACTGACAATGTCAGGAAACTCACCCCTCTATCTACAATGTCAGGTAAAACAAAGATCTAGCACGTTACCCTTGATGATTTCACAACAATCTAATACGCAAGAGGTAAGCTAAACCCTATCATATTTGCAATTATGTTTAATTTCTTACCAGTGATGATTCTTTCTTGATTTCTTAGAATTATATTTAATTTATTTTTTATATGTGTAAAATCTTTTGATATATTTTTTTAATCAAGGGATAAACTATTAAACAATACATTATACTATTATAAATATAAGTCCTGACACTCTTCCTAAAATTCCCTGCTTTGTCATAGATCCATCACTTCTTCAGATTTCTCCATGAAGAAATAGATCTATTTTTAGACTTATAATGATCATCCTCTAACACGAAGTTATTCAAACTCAATTCTAATGCTATCTTCCATATCCTATAGTCTACCACCCAAATCTACACTAATCACAACTATTTAAATCAAAATGCTGAATTTGTTCACCGAGAAAGCATTAATTTGATACTACATATTGGGATTTTTAGAAATCATGAATGTAATAAACTAAACCAAAGAAAAAAATTAGATCTAAATGGAAGAATGAAATGCGCAAGGGAACTTGACAGAGTCTTTATCTAATAAAAATCCTTTCTAGTAATAAAACTGACTAGAACATTGATAATTCTATTAACTTCAAACTATCCTGCAAATGTAGTGTGCCTTCTTCAAGGCTCTACATAAATACTTACACACATAGTTTACTATGATCTAGTTTACAACCTTCAATATTTTCTTACACACTCAAAATTATTCCAACTTATAGCCTCCCAGTTCTAATCCACAATTATTCTTCACCCTTATCAAATATAAAAAAATGATAGGATTCTTCAACCTATGAACTTGATCTATACAGACTAATCTTCATGATAAAAACCTTATATGTTTTACATTAAACTTCAAAGTTCTATATCGAGCTTGACCTATCTTTTAATCACATGGTTATTCCAACTTTGGTTAATCTAGCCTCCATAACCTTGACTATTTACAGCAACTTGTCAATCTACTCTACACAAAACAATATCCATGATAACAAAACCATATCTTTTAAACCATGATCTTGATTATTTCCCAAGCTCTAATTCTTATGGCTTGGAATTTAACTATTTCATAATTAGCTAATCTAGCCTCCACATCAATGATTGTTTCCAGCAAAACGTTATTTTCTGACAAATGGTCTTGACTATTTTGGATGTCAAACAACCTCTCTAATGAGAGATTATGCACTTATATAGAGGTGAATCTCTTTAAAATAGAATTTTCCTACACCATAAGTCTATTAAGGAGAAATCCTAAAGATCTGTTTCAAATCTTAGTTGCTATTTTTTCCCAAAAACATAATTTTCAAGATAATTAAAGTCCCACAAGATATTTAGGCACTACATTTTACATTATACACATTAAATTGATCATCGTCTTTCATCATCATCTATCATTAATTATCAATTATCATCATTCATCATCTACGTCCACATACAATTCATGACAATGCAAGTAAACAAGAAACATACATATAATTCATGATAATCACCATCTAATGCAATTAAAATTAAAGACTTTATATAAATCCATATAATTAAATTCAAATACCATAGTACATACTCAATAGTAGAAGTTTTCAAATTCAATATTTAAAGTTTCCTCAATAATAAAAGTTTCTAATTTTCAAAACCCTCTTTTTCTTTATACAATTCTACTCTGCTCTCTTCCCCAATGGCTTCTTCCACTGTGGTTGTACCTCTTTCCCCAACACCAGAAATAACCCCTGAACTTATAAGATCTTCTGCAGCACTGTCCAGATTTTTTAAAATTCTTTCTTCTTGATTTGTTGCATCTCCATGCGACAACAAATTTGGATCAGCAGCTGCTTTGGCTTTGAATAATATGTCAGGGTCGAGACCATGCTCTTTAATTATCCGCTTTAGTGTATTGTTTTGTTTGTTAACCAAAACAATATTTTGCTTCAAATTTTTGCTACGGATAAGCTATTCTTTCGTTGTTTCCAAGTGAACTTGCAAAACCTTCGCCTGACTCTTCAAATTTTCATATTTCAACTGCACAAAAAGAGTAATGTCAATTCAAAATATTAATGTAAATTCAAATTTTCAAATTAACAAAAATGATTGTTTGAATGTAATAATACTTACAACCGCTCTATCTCTTTCGACATTTGCGATTGATACCAAATCCTTGTCCTTGGACCATTTGTTAAAATATGCCCAGGCCTCGGCACTAATATTTTCCAATTTGTTTAGTGCCTTATCTAAAATGTCGTCTTTATAGTTGTTGTTAAACGTGATGTCCCACATCTTACTCGGGTAAGTAAGGAATCCATCTTCGCAGTTGATTCGGATCTGCAGCGTATAAACTATCCCGTTGCCAATAATTTTCATAACGACTAATAATCTCATTGATAAGAACTTTAGCCCTTCTCTCACATTCTATAAGCTGTTGGATATGAGGAATAATAAACTCACTGACATGGGATTGACAATCATAACCAATTAAGTTCTCCAAAGGAAAACGTGGCAACTGTTCACTATTTGAATCTGATGCAGACGATCTTGTTGGAGAAGTATGGGGGCTTTCACCAAGATCAACTACTCCTTGTTTCTGCCTTTGGGTGGGTTGATCCTATTTTTGAAAAAAATAATCAAGATTTAGATAAATAAATTTAAATCAGAATGTAATTCAAAATTGTAAAGCATATTAAAATTGAAATTTGAAGTATACCTGCTGGCCTTGAATCATCTCGCGGGTATCGAAAAAACCAGTTGGGTCATTGCTATCAATGCCCAAATAATCTTCATCTAAATTTATATTGTTCAAAACAGATATGCCCGTTGCACTAGGCAAGCCACCAAGTGATAGAGTTGGAATTCGAAATGAGGAGGCAAGGTTTAGTGTCCCACTAGGGGCCGGAGCAAAAGGCATGCGTTTACCAATGTTCTTTTTCACTGTTCCTCTGGTTGGCATTTTAAAAATTAATGGTTGAGTGGGTGTCGGTGCCGTGGTTTGATCATGACTGACATGTGCTGAAAAGTACAAGAAAAAAATGAAAAATATTAAAACAATTCATAAAGTCAAAACGACGAAATTAAACGTGCTATAGAAAAGTTGTACCTTGTTGTTGAGGGTTGTTTTTCTCGGTGCTACTTGGTGGCCTTGTAGGAGTTGTACTCAGTGGCTATTCAAAAGATATGAATGCATGCGATTGTATGGAGTGAGTTGGGGAAGAAGGTTCCAAAGTCCCTGTAATTCATCAATATTAAATGTTGTCAATTCATTTGGTTAAAATTTAAATTGAAAAATAAATATACAACTTTGGAGAGGAGTGAGCTTCCATTTCAGATTGGGAGTCCCCCGAAGCCTCCGCGTGTTGTTGGCCTCTTCCTCTCGATAAATTCTTTTTCGGGAAGGGCTTCAAGATATCTTCTCTCGCAAAACATTAAAATTTAAGTTTTAATAACTGTGCACTGTAATGTCGAAAATTGAAATACAATTACAAACTAAATAGTTTATACCTGTTGTTCTTCAAATGGAATTGAGAATTTCATCAAAGCCTCATCAGAGCAAGTAGGAATTTGTTTATCTTTTAAATTTAAAATTGCCTCATAGTAGAAGTCGAGGAGATAGTTTGTTGAATAAATGAAAGGTTTATCTAAGAGTTTTGAATTTGTTATGTCAGTTCTTATTTTTTTGGATAGATATGTGCACCAATCGAATTTTCGTTTTGCAATAGTGGAACAAATGTATGCAATGGCCCGATTTGGTCTATCTGTTTGGCGACCCCGCAAAACAATTTCGCTTGAAAAAATGAAATAAGTGCAGCAAGAAAGTGGTGTGCAATTGATTGTGTATCTACAACACGCTGGATTTATTGACATGGGCTGCAAATGCAAAATAGTGAAAATTACTATAAATAGCAAATTGTATCGTAATAAAAATAGAATAAAAAATATGAATTAAAATGAATTATACTTACAATCAACATGGAAACCGTACGTTGATTCGAGAAATTTCTTGTCTTCTTCCAGGAGTGTTGCCTTGGTTGTAACAATTGGTAAATTTTTGAAAGGAAGGCCCGTAAACCGATGGATGTCATTTGCTTCAATAGTGAATTGGAACATTTGGCCATCGTTCAGAGTCACATAAAAAATACCGTCCTCTGAATTGTAGGATGACAGAAGGTAATTCAAAATATCCGGATCTGTTTCAAAATGGGGCATATTAACGAGCCCTGTAAATTCGCACTCTTCCATCAAATCTTGATATTCTGAAGACATCTTTAAAGCCGTATGGATGTGAGGGCATAAGGGATTCTGTAGTTGATCTTGGAAATCGATTGAGTTGGATTCTCTTGATTTTCTTACTGAACTTGCAATTGGGAAGCATGTGAAGTCAACATTATAGTTGTAATTGCGTCTTTGACAATGATTTAGACCTAAAAAAATTCAAGAATGGGAAAATAAAAATGAGAAAATGAGCGGCAGAAGGGTATTTATAAGCTAAATAGGGCGCCATCCTTGGCCCTTATTGACGTGCATCATTTGCTCCCTCGACGCGCCATGGCTCCTATTGACGCACGTCAGCTAGGACTATTTTTACACGTCGCTAAGACCTTCGACGACGCGTGACATTGGCTCCTAGTGACACGTGACACTGTCCCCTACTGATGTGTGTCACTTCCTCCTATTGTCACACGTTAGCTAAGACCTTTGACGCACGTCAACAGGTTCCAGTGACGTGCATCAATAGAAGACAGAGACACGCGTCATTAGGGGACAGTGTCGCGCGTCAATAGAAGCCAGTGTCACGCGTCAAAGGTCTTAGCTGACGCGTGACAATAGTCCTAGCTGACGCGCGTCAATAGGAGCCAGTGACGCGCGTCAGTAGGAGCAAATGACGCGCGTCATTAGGGGCCAGTGACGCGCGACAGTAGGAGACAGTAGGAGGCAGTGTCACGCGTCATTACGAGCCAGTGACACGTGACAGTAGGAGACAATGTCACACGTCATTACGAGCCAGTGTCATGCGTCATTGGGAGCTGGCGTCGTGCGTCATTATAAACCAGTGTGTCGCGCCCGGTGCACGCCACCTAGACCATTGATGTTCCATTGACGCATGTCAGGAGTGGTTATTGACGTCTTGTTGTCACACGTCACTGATGGAGCCATGAAAAACCAGGTGAAAATTTTGTTTTTGAATACTGTCAAATTCACCTTTCGCTGAAACTGGTTACGGGGATATTCGCCAGGTATTTTCCACCTTCAATTTTATAGGGGTGTCTTAAAATGAACCCTATCAAAACGGCGGCCAAAGGAAAATAAAGAAAAGAACAAGGAGATAAATCCATCTCAAATCCATCTTTTGAGCTTCAAAAACCCTGAAACTGCCTCAAACTAGTAATTGCCACATGGAACTTTAGCCAAATCACCATTTAAAAGGTGAGTTCAAAATTCATCTTCTTTTAATACAAGTTTGTTCATTTTATCTCACAAGTGCACAAGCAGCCAAGGTGGATAGACTAAACAAATTAGAAGTGGGAGGTGTGGGGTTCGAATCCCACCCCCAACTTGTCATTTTGAAATTTGGTGGAAAATTTAGTGGAACCTCTAACTTTAGCGAAAAATTCAAATTTAGTTATAACTAACTAAATTTAGTAGGGAAATCCCTAATTTAGGGTAAAAATTGTTTTTTCTCCCATTCAAATTTGCTTTTTTCATTCGAGCAACTTTTTCCAAAGTGGGGATAGCTTAAAATTGCATTTTCAGCTGGTTTTTTGTAATTTTTTGCAAATTGGGTCGTATTGGGCTCCGAGGCCACAAGGACCCGCAAAACAAAAAATTTTTTCGCCATTCAAATTTTTTTAAAAATTTGAATGCAATTTGTATACTTCAAAATATTGTACTAATATGTAGGTTTCATAGTCATTTGAAAACTTTGTAATCGCTCGTAAACCGGTAGAATTTTAACAAAAATGGTTAAAAAATTGGTTCTCAGAACAATCATGAGATCCTAGATCTCTTTCGCAGGTGTTCGGTATATACGTGCCCTCCGGGAAGCACTTAAGGGTAAATTCGTCATGAAAACTACTACACTTAATGCCTAATATAGCTACAACAACATCGTCTGGCATTGACCCTTTAAATCGATGGGGAATAATAAGGTCAAAGTGCACACACTATGAGCCATCCCATCGCGTCCCGTGAACGATTACATGACACAAATCTAGACCGAGAAATTATCCAAGTATATAGTAAAGTTACACATGCATATGATGATTTTTCTTTGAGCGGTGTCAATAATCACATAGACACTTTTCAAGATTATCTTGGTACCACGCATTAAATTATTTCATGTACATTAATGCCTCTTTCACACACCGCCCGATATATAGAAAGGGCGAGCTTCTTCCACATACCGTTGGGTATATCAGAAGGGCACATATATAGAAAGGTTCGGTATATCAGATTGATGGTATATAAATTGGGAGACCTTATACTTGGAGTGATAAGAGCCAAATCTTATCGGTGATCTCTCGTAAAATGGGCACTAATGCCCCCAAATTTTTTTTCCAGATTCACAACTACTCAGAGGAAACAACTATGCTACATGGAAGACAAAATTTAAGACATGGCTTGAGTTTAAGAAATCTGGTCTATTGTGACTGGTACTTTGACCAGATCAACTACTAATACTACATCAACAGAGGTAGTTTGATAGAGTTGATCGAAATCAAAACTCATCATCTTGTTTACACGAGTGTCCGACGATGTGTAACCCCACATTCATGATGCCAAAACAGCCAAATAAGCATGGGATAAGTTTGAGCATAGTATATGAGGCCAAGAATAAGAATGTTATACTGAATTTGTAGAGTCAGTTACACACATTGAAGTTCAAACAGAATGAGAAAATCAAAGCTTTCTTAAGAAGAGTTGCAAAGTTGAGGGCTTCACTTCTAGCCCTGGGAGAAGTGGTCTCAGATGATGCTCTCATTCCCATTATTCTGAGAGCACTCCCCTCTTCTTACCGCATTTTTGTTACAACACTAAACGTGTCAGATACGATCATTAGTTTTGAAAAATTGGTAAACTTACTACAACAAGAGGAAGCCATACATAATAAGGATGATGAAGAGGAGCAGACACTTTCTTCACATCAAAAATGGAAAGGAAAAGGTAAAGGAAAACCTAATTCCTATCAAAATTCCCAAAATCAAAATCAATATCAAGGGGATAGACAAACAAAAGAAGCAATGTCCAATCTGTAAAAGAGGACATGACCTAAAAGATTTTGGTACAATACTTACAAGAAAGGTTCATCAAGCAACTCGGACCTCCACAACAATCTCAAAAGGGACATTCTAACAAAAATAAAGGGTAGAAAAGGGGGATTGGAAAATAACACCCCATCAAGCAAGGAAATATTGTTGAGCAACAAGAATAGTCAGACAATGAAGACTACTTGTTCACTGCTCGATCAAGTGAACCATCCACATCATCTAGTGATGTTTGGTATGTTGATTCAGGGGCCACTCGACACATGACCAGCCACAGAGACTGGTTTATTTAAATGAGGGACACACCATCGAAAAATCATGTTTCGTTGGGAGATGATTCTTCATATATAGTTCAGGGGATTGGGAACATTTCTTTGCCCCTTGGTTAATGCAACTACAGACTATCGATGTCTTATATGTCCCCGAGATGAAAAAGAATTTCTCTTCAGTACCAACTCCTTGATCAAAACCTAAAAATTGACTTTGATAGTCATTCCAGTAAGAAAACATGTTTGATTCGAGATAAATCATGAGGCTCGAAAATAGTTGCAAAAACCTCTAATGTGGGACACATGTTACAACTTGATTTTGTTCATAGAGACAATCAAGCACTTGTGGCTAAGAACTCCACCTAAACATAGTTGTGGCATCGAGACTTGGTCACGTAAGTTTCAAGTATCTCGAGACACTTCGCCGACATAATATGGTACATGGGTTGCCTTCTCTTGAAGGATATAACTAAGTGTCATCACCGACTAGTAGGAAAACAACATAGAGCTTCATTCTAGCAGAGTACATATCGAGCTCATGGTCACTTGTTCTCGATTTATATTGATCTTTGCGGTCAATGTAACCAAGTCATTCTAGATTTCAGTACTTCATGCTATGTGTTGTCAAGGAAAATGTGGATTTTTAATCTTCGTAAGAAAAGTGAAGCTTTTGAAAATTTCAAGAAGTTTAAAGTAGCAGTTGATAATGAAAATGGTCGTTAAATTAGAACTCTCCGCTCAGATTGAGGGAGGGAATTCACCGATAATGAGTTCGAGATACTACCTATAAACTCACAAGATTCGTCAAAAAATGCCTCCTCCACACACACCACAAAAAAATGGTGTTGTTAAGAGAAGAAATCATACTATCATGGAAATGGTGCGATGCATGATCGATGACTCTAGACTTGCAAAGACATTCTAGGCATAAGAAATAAAGAAAGTAGTGTATTTGTTGAACAAAGTGCCCACAATTGCTCTTGACAGAGTAACACCACAAGAAGCATGGTCAAAATGGAAACCATCTATTGCACACCTTAGAGTATTCAGTGCAAAGCAAGTATGCACATACCCAAGTAAAAGAAATAAATTGGACATAAATTCACAAAAACTTGTCTTCATTGGGTATAGTGAAGAGACTCTTGGGTACAGATTAATGGATCCTAAGACCAGAAAAGTCTACACTAGTAGAGATGTTGAGTTTTTTGAGAAGAAGGAAGTAGAGACTCCTCCTCTAGACTCACCAGATGTAGATTTTTCACTAGTTGTAAAAATTGAAGCTGATGTTCCCTTAGAAGATGAAAGTGACAATGGGGATGATGGTGTTGATCAGATAGAACCATGACCCATGGGAACAGTTTAGCGTATACCCAAGTGGTGTACTAGCACATTACAAGATGCAAGAATGGATGCTCCACCAGATACATCTACCCTGGACCATGGACTCAAAGAACGCAAGAGAAGAAGTTAAATTTGTGTTGATGAGTAGATTTATTGAATCTAATGAGCCCTCTATAGTCTAAGAATCCCTACAAGAAAAGCTTAGAAAGATGCCATGAATTCGAATATCAATCGTTGATGAAAAATAACACTTGGTAGCTTGTCGATCTTCCACCAAGGAAGAAACCCATTGAATTAGATGGATATTCAAAACAAAGTACAAAGTAGATGGGACAATGGAAAAGTACAAAGCAAGACTTGTAGAAAGGGGTATGCACAAAAAGAAGGCATTGACTACAAGGAGACATTTTCTCCCACAACTAAGATCAAAATGATCAGGATGATCTTTTCTCTAGCTGCATAGTTTGGATGGAAAGTCCATCAGATGGATGTAAAAAGTGCCTTCCTGAATGGAGATTTACAAGAAGAAGTCTATATGACTCAACCTAAAGGATAGGTAGTACTGCTCAAGAAGAAAAGGTATGCGAGATTCGGGAAATATCTGTATGGCCTCAAACAGAACCCCGAGCATAGTGCATCAAAATTGATGAGCATCTCGCAATGTGGATTTTTAGAAATCCATACAATCCCAATATTTACCTTAAAAAGTAAGGGGGACATTGTGATTGTAATTTTTCGTGTCAATGAACTATTCATCACTCGGCACTTTAGTAAAGATGATCAATGCAATGAAGAAAGATCTTAATCAATTGTTCGACATGACCGATCTCGGATAATGCACTATTGTCTTGGATTGGAAGTATGACAAAAAGATAATCACATATTTGTTTCTCAGATGAAATATACCAAGAAAATTCTCAAGAAATTCAGGATGATAGATTGCACACCAATTGCTACACCTATAGAAAAAAATATTACAATTATCTCGTTTAAATCCATCTCCTAAGGTAAATGCCACTCTCTATCGGCAATTAATTGAGAGTCTCATTTACCTGACCTACACTAGACCAGATATCAACTTTGTAATAATCTATCTTTCCAAGTTCATGCGGGATCCCAAAGTGTGTCATTAGAAAGTAGAAATGTGCATCTTGAGATATCTCAAAGGATCGGTGGATCTTGGTCTAGAATACAAGAAGAACGACAACTTCTTCTTGTCTAGATATTTAGATTCAAATCATGCGAGAAATATTGATGATAGAAAATCCACTTCTAGATTTATGTTTTTATGGTATCGGACCAATATCATGGGGAAGCAAGAGACAACACTTCGCTTCTTGCTCTTCCACGAATTCATGTATTGTTCGCATGAGAAGTTTTCTCGTGAAGTGATTTAGCTATTTCACATACTAGAAGGACTTGGAATACCACAGGACAAAACAACCACCATGTATGTTGACAATGAAGGTGTTCTCAAACTTGTTCGCAATCCAGTGTTTCATGAAAGAACAAAGCACATTGAGGTACATGTTCATTTCATACATGAGCATGTGTTGAAGCACAACATCCAGCTTCAATTTTGTCCAACAAGCTGAACAACGAGCAAATATTTTCACAAAGTCACTTGCATGTGACAAGTTCGAGTTATTCAGAGAATTCCTCTCCTCATCCCTTGAGACAATGCACAATTAAGGGGGGAATGTTAGGTTAATTATTATTTACCTAATATTTTAATTATGCATTTTATAATTAATTAACTATTAATTAATTATTAATTGTTATATGGTTTTAAACCATATTTGTCTTATTCCATAGTCATATGATTATTTGTTGCATAGTTTCAACTTAATCATTTGTTTGTATTAAATTAATTGTTGCTTCCCGATGTATTATGGAAGTTGTTGTAATTTCAGTTGTACCTGTGCAACCTTTATTTTGTCTACACATGATTGTACAATACCTATAAGTATTGTAGTCCATCCATTGTAAATTGGTTGATTGAGTTTAATAAAGATATTCAGGCTTCCGCCCCTATTGCTCAATTTATAAAAAATTATGAAATAATTAAGATGGTTAAACTAGATGTGCGTAAACAAACACACACACAACAAAGAAAATAAAAAAACAAGCCCAATATGAACAAGAACTAATGACACCAAAGTTATATGTGAACTAATATGCCAAGATTTTTCTTCAAATTGGTCTATAAAAAAGGTAAACAAATTGTAATAAAATAATAAATTGAAAAAGGAAAAAAACATCATCACAATGTTAACAAACCACAACAATACAACACAATTTGCAATAAAAGCATCTAGTGACACTCCAAATGTGTTCCACAATGAAGAACTAGATAGATATGAATGCGCATGAGCGATGGCTTAGAACACGAGAGAGGATTGGATTGGGCCAAAGACCGAGTAATGTTTAGATACTAAAAAATCTTTTCAGATCCCATTGAATTTGGATCTGCATTTGATTTAATCGAAGTGTTCCTCAAGAAAAGTTATATTGCGAAAGGGTAATTGATTGCCATGAGCATAGATATATACCATGGGAAAGAAAAGTGATTAGAAAAAGATGATCTTTAATGATCATGAGGAGTGTTGTCAATTGGAGAAATTGTTGGAGTGTCTTATCTAGTTTTGAAAGTTGGTCAAATATTTTCTAAATGCTTTGATTTTGATATTTTTATAGTGTTTTTGGATTTTGGAACAATTTTATATTGTGTTTGGTATTTTGTGAAACATATTTGATTTTTTTGGAGTTTTTGAACATATTTGAATTTTTTTGTTTTAAAAACATATTTGAATGTTTTTGATTTTTTAAACATTTTAAAAATGTTTTTGTATTTTTGACTCGGTAAAAGGGGTTGCACAACTTGAACGCAAGTGCAAACAATTAGAAGCATTCCATTCCATTGGAAGAAATGTAGATGATGTAATGATAGGATGTCTCACTCCACTCATGACTCCACATAACTAGGAATATGTAAGGGCTCATCATCGAGAGCCAAGAAAGGCGTGCAAATAAGGTGAATAGTGATATGATGGTGAAGAAATTGTATGCTAAGACACAAGGTGTAACAATGATCCATGTAATAATAATGTAACTCATCTTTAGTCAAGATTATTTGACCAATTCCAAGATGATTCCACTTTATAGATTTTGAATAGAATTAGATCCATAGATGGCCTACTGATTGGAAGAATATGGTTGAAGGAATTGTTGTATCTCTTTAACATGAGAAACTAAATTACTTCTGGGGATGTTTTTACGATTGAGCACTTTTCATTCTAAAGGCTTTATTTGTTGGTTTATTTGATTTTGTGAAATACCCCTACATGTTTCCCCATGTCAATAGTAAGAGACAAGAGCTTAATACCAAAGATAAAATGTAGGTAAGGATATCTTCCCTATTCCAATTCTCATACTAATAGTAAGAAGTATGGGCTCATCATCGAAGATTATGAAGGAGGAAAGGTGTAATGTTTTTTTAAATTTTATGATTAATTAATTTTTTCCTTGTATGTCAATAATGTTAATTTTGGGAAGGAACATTCTACCCCCAAGTCTTAGTCGCATGCGACTAGTAAGACGTAAAGGTTCAACACCGTAGAATGAGATGGATAATCAAAAGGTCTAGGTAAATAAGTTTAGTTCTTTTTGTCAAGGAGAGAGATTGATTTGAAAGGAGGATTTTCCATCAATAATATTTGAAATAGAAAAATCCATAATAGAGATGAAACACAAAATTCTCAATAGGAATAAGGTTAACTTGTGTCATGATAGGTGAAGAATGTGAAGATATGATAATTGTATTATTAAGATATCTTCCAAAATATGGAATGCTTAACATTAATTGCACTTACTTTTTGACTTTTTATTTTCAAAAAGTGTGTTAAGTAAAGGTTTAATATAGATTTTTATTTATTTTCATGATTTTGAATTTTTCTAAATTTTGACGGATGAGATATTACAATGGACTCATCAGAGAGAGGTCCATATTTATGAAAATTGAATGGTCCTGAATTATGAGACTTGGGCAGATGAAATCCAAGTCAAAGGAGATGATTGAAATATTTTCAATCAATGATAGATGGAAGTAGTCTGAATTTACAAGACTTGGGCGAATGAAATCCAAGTCAAAGGAGAGAATCCTAAGATTTGAGAAGTCCTAATTTATGAGACTTGGGTGGACAAGGGCCAAGTCAAAGGAGAGAATCAAAATATTTGATGAGTGTTGAAGTATGAGACTTGGGTGGACAAGATACAAGTCAAAGGAGAGAATCCTAAGATTCAAGGACTCCTGATTTACGAGACTTGGGAGGAAAAGGTCCAATTCAATAGAGAGAATCCTAATATTTGAGGAGTTTTGATTTACAATACTTAGGAAAATAAGGTACAAGTCAAAGGATATATAAGTCTTTGATGAGATCAAAAGACCCATGTGATGTTAGAAGGAGATTGTCAAGGAGAAATATATGTTGAAATGCACATTTGTTCATGAGTGGAAGAATGTGAGGAAGGAAGGATTGATTTCTATATGTACACCCGAGACTCCTTATTGGATGTAGAGATAAAATTTTCAATGTTTCTCCTTATAGGTTGTGGACTAGTTGATTTGATGAAATATTGGCGATTAAAGCATCAAAACTTTGTATAAGGATATTCGTGGGTATACATACCTCATAAAATGCACAAAAAAAGTGTCTAGATATGTAGAAATCATAGTTGATGAGATGCTTGAAAGATTTATCATTTGAGGCATAAGGGACATAGAAGGCTATGTTTCGCAATTGTCAAAATTTGTTTTGGTTTTGTTTCAACAACAAGACTAGAGATGTTAGGCATAAGAGTCGATAGTGAAAGAATAGAATCAAGCTTAATGGTGCTTGATGATGGACCCTCTTCTATAGATTCTACAATTATATCAAGGGTTGAAATGGATTCCTAAAGAAAGGTAAAGCTCTCGTGTGATGGTAGAAGATTGTTTTCTGAAATAGGTTCAATGTCTGTTTGAACTAACAGAGGAAAAACAATAGAAAAAATGGAATGTTTTTATTGAGATACACTTGAATTTCATCATCATTATCTCGTGGAGTATCAATATGTATAGGAGGTTAGATGACATTCAAATATTCTTGAGAAGTTATAGTAGTTGATGTGTCCTCGGTTGCGGTGGCTTTTCGGTATCCAAAAAAATGACTTCATCGTCAAGTAAGTCTTGGACGTAATTCTTAAATACAATGCATTTATTTGTGGGATGGCCATCAATGCAATGAAAATCACAATAGGTATTGGTTTTTTATCCATATGGCTTCAGTTCCCCTTCAGGAAAGGGCATTATGATTGGATATCTTATCATCTCTAGCCTCTTTTAGTTGATGAAAGGCACTAGAGAGACTTTCTATGAGGGGTGTAAATTGTCATTTAACTTTACGTGGAGTGATATCTTTCTAGGTTGTATGATTGGATTTTTGATTGATTGTTCATGTATGTTGTGCACTTTTTGATTATCTATGACACCATCATTGATGACATTACGATACTGATTGGCATACCAATTTTTTTGTGATGAGTAATAATGTGGTTGTGATTATTATGATTGTTATCATGCCCATGGTTGTGAGAATGAGGCTTGATCAATCCTTTAGCAATGAGGGATTATTTTCTTTGAGTCAAGGTGACTTCAAAGTCAAGGTTGAAAGAGAAATGTTTGACAAACTTCTTGGAGAGTTTTGCGAAGGTGGTGATAGATCCCTTTGGAAGGTGTAAGAACCAATCCAAAGCTTGTCCTCCTATAATTCTAGGAAAAGGCACAAGAGAAAGATATTGTTATATGCCACTTTGTGGCATGCTATGTAAAATTATTTTATATGTTGTCTAGGATCAGTTGTGCCCTTGTATTTGACAAATTTGGGCATCTCAAAATATTTTGGAAAGGGTATGCGTAAGATTTCCATGCCAAAATGGTAAGGAAACAATTAAAAAAAGTTGAATTGTTTGCATTGTTTTTGCATACCTGAAATGGTGTCCTTTATCATTTTCCATTCCTAAGAAAATGATGAATTATGTGAATCCACCATTATAATGGGGTGGAATGAAAAAAATGGGTGATTGAAGAAATCAACCCTCAGTAAAGTCAATGCTAAGATGGAAGAGGAGGAAAGGTTTGAAAGCTCAACCATTAGAAAAGTGAATGCTAAGATGGAAGAGGTGAAGAATTTTGAAAGCTTGACCCTTAGAAAATTGAATGCTAAGATGGAAGAGACGAAGAAGTTTGAAAACTTGAACCTTAGAAAATTGAATGATAAAATGGAAGAGGGAAAAATTTTATGAACTCAACCTCTAGAATAAATGTTATAATGGAAGAGGGGAAGAAATAATTGACAATTTGCGATCCTTAGCAATGTGAATGCTAAGATGGAAGTGAGATTGAAAATATTTGGTTGGTTCGACCCTTAACAACGTGAATGCTAAGATGGATGAAGAGGAAAGGTTTTGTTAGATTTAATCCTTAACAATGTGAATGTCAAGGTGGACGAAGAGAAGAAGCTTGGAAAGTGAAATTATGATTATGGAACTCTTAGCAAAAGAAATGCTAAGATGGGAGGATGATTGTACGAGTTAAGTGATGTGCTCAAACCTTTGACAAAGTGAATGTACAAAGGGGATGAGAATTTGACAAGGTTAGTGTGCTCAAATCTTAACAAAATGGGTGTTAAGAGAGGGGACTAGAAAGATGGTGAGAGTTCTCAAATCTTAACAAGATGTGTACTAAGAGAGGAGACCTGGAAAGATGATGAAAGTGCTCGATTCTTAGCAATATGAGTGTTAAGAGAGGAGACTAAATAATGAAAGGATGATACTCAAATAACAACAAAGTGAATGTAAAAATAGAGAGGTGAATATATGATGATGGAAATCTTGAATCTTGACAAAGTGAATGTGAGAGATGAAGGGAAAGTGATTGGTTAAGGATCTCAAGGTAAAAAAGTGAATTCTCTAAAAGGAGAGCGAAGAAATATTGAAGATGTTGATAATTCTACAAGGTGAATCTTAAATTGTGATGACACAAGATTGATGAAATTATTAGAGCTCAACAATGTGATATTAAACTTAAAAGATTGAGAAAGATGAAGGAACAAAGTGTTCACAAAGATGCTTGACCTTGATAAAGTGAGTATCACGAAATCAAGAATTAGACGAATAAGGATGAAAGTACTTAAGTTTGGATATGGGTGTCTGAGATTTAAGAATTAAACTCATGTGTAGAGGTGAAAATGAGACAAAAGTGGATCCAAATAAGGAGTATTTGGAAAGTACAAAGATGTACAAACGTTAAATATGAATCTAAACAAGGAGTGTTTGTAAAATGTGGAAAGACACAAACGTGAAAGATGAAAATGAGAGTGTGGAACACTACTACGAAAAGAAAAAAAAAAAAAGAAAGAAGAAGAAGAAGTTTTTGTTTTGATGTTTTGTTTTAGGCCTGTACCTTATTTTGGATTAGACAATGTGTGGCTTCTTAGGTGGCTCTCTTAACTAGGTGTCATTAGTATACCCAATTAAGCACGATAATATTGCTAATTTGTCGGCTTTAATTTACCCCCTTTGAAACAATGAGAAAATATATTGTTGGAGAATGAATCACACTGGGGTCACCACTAAGGATATCCGTGACTCTAATATCAATTTTTTACTAATCGGTTGGGATGGGGTATCCGTTTTCGTCAGCCAGTTCCCTCAATGTGTTGACTACTTTGGGGTTCCTGTGGTAATCCTCACAATGATTTTTATGGATTATGCCAAGATACTTCCCATAGTTATGCAAATGAGTTTTAACTCTTATCCGAACATGTAAATACAATGTGTAAAAATGTTCATTTTATCTTGTTTATCAGCAATTCCTTGCACACAAGAATGAGTAGTTTGAAGCTCATGATCAAAGGCAACCTTCAATTAGTAGTTTTAAGTGTTTTATCAACCTTCTTGAGAGTGGGTCTTGCAAGAAAAGATTTATATTTTTCTCCTAAGGTAAGTAAAGGCCAAGACAATAGAAGCAACTCCATCATTTTGATATCCAAGATTGCTTAAAAGCACGAGGAAAGAGCATACACGTAAAACAAGCTTTGATTAAAAAAAATAAAAGAAATGTTAGTTCCCAAAACAAATAGAAACAATCATGTTTTTGATTTCCAAGATCACTTTGAAAGTGCAAGGAAAGAGAATACGCAAGAGGGTTACGTTTAATTTTTTTAAATACTACATTTTTTTTAAATGACAAGTGTTAGGAGAAATGAAACCATAAATTTTCTATAAGTTCAAATCAAAAAATTATTTTTCCATTGCATAGATCTTCTCGAGACCTTTCCATAAAAAATGGAGTCATTTTGAGTTTGGGAGCAAATGTTATGGCTTCCGAAAGATGGGTTATGCTAGCGCTCTCAGTAAAAAAATTAAATGTGAGAAAAATGACCCAACATTTGGTTTTTTTGATTTTTTAGCTTTTGTGCTCCACCTAAGAACCTAAAATTTTGAGAACAAGGTTAAATGAAGACAATAAACACATAGACAAAGTTAAATCATGAAATGATAAAATAAAATGAGAAAAATAATGTGGAAGTCCCACCGGACATGCTAGAATGTAAACAAAGAAAATAAAAACAAAGAAAGTAAATGAATAAATACATATTATACCTTCACTGTAGAAATATTGTAAAACTAAAGATAAGACCATAGAAGCTTGAATCTTGTTTGATCTTGTTATAGTTTGGATTGTGGATGCTCTTTGATATTACTTCTCCAAAGGGATTTGTAGATGCTATGAGAATATTTCACAAGGATGCGGATGTCAAATTGGTAGAAGTTGGATGCAATTTTCTCAAAGCTCCAAGGATGGATTTATAAAGGAAATGACTTGCTTTTATAGCTAAGGGTAGAGCCATGAAAGGTGGATGAAAGATTGACTAAGCTCTAGGTTAATGGTTGAATCACCTAGGTTAGCAAGTAGACTTGACAATTGGTAGTTGCATATTTACAGGGGCAATAGACATTTGGAATAACAGAAGTTACATCCAAAAATTGAATTGTACTCACAACTCCATAACCCCATCATTTTTAGGAATCTAGAAGTGGAGTCCAAGTGGGATAGGGAAGCGTAGTTCAAGTGTAGTTGAATGGAATAGGTGGAATTAAATAACTAAATTTGATTATGAGGAGATAATTAACCATTTAAATAAATAAATGTTTAATTATATTAGCTAAAAAGTGTTAGGAATTAATTTAATTAATTTCAAAGGCATGGTATGATTAACTTAATTAATTAATTAATTAGTATTTAATTGTGAGAATATAATTAACCATTTAAATAAATAAATGTTTAATTTTATTAGCTAGGAGGGTGTAGGAATTAAATTTATTTTGTTAAAGGATTATTAGAATTAAATTAATTAATTCTAAAGGGTAGGAATATTGCGTAGGTAATAGAATTAATTTAATTGATTCTAAAAGGGTGTATTTAAATGATAGAATAAATTTAATTAATTCCAAAGAGGTATGTTACGGTAGGATATAATTAATTTAATTAATTCTAATTGGAGACAAGAAAGATAGAAATATGTATGTATTTTTAGGGTGTCTACAAATAGTGATAATGTGATTACTGTATGTCCGGGTCACCTAGGGTGAAAACAAGTGTCTAATTTTTCCCCTTTTGTTGATCTGTCAGTAGGCATAGGTTGCGAGATAAAACCTATCACGAGGATGCCCTAGTTTTGTGATAAGGATATTGTTCTTGTATGTACCCAAAATTGCATGTGCTACATTGTAGGAAAATGGTTATAAAATTCCCCAATGATGATTTATATCCTTTCAAAAGATGTTCAAGCTCCAAAACCCATTTGCAATATATATTTGTATCCTAGAAATCCCTACATAACCTTCACATGATTTTTCCTATCTTCCTGCTATGTTTCATAGTAGTTTTGACCTTTAGTGTCAAAACCACCACCTAGCAGCGAGGCAATGATTTTCCAACCGCCACCCTAGGGAGGGTGGCGGTCTCAAACCCCCACCCTACAATGGGTGGTGGTCCTACATGAATTTTCCAGAGAGTTCACTCACATTTTGATGCATAATTCTCTCACTTAAATTCCATTTTTAGATGCGTTGCTTGTCCGTTTTAGATGATTCCAAGGCCCAATTTCCTTGTGGCAATCTATTCTTGCACTTCTATTTTTGATTAATGGTTGTTAATAGTTTGAACTCCCTCTTCACTTTTTTTATGTCCTCCTTTGGCTGCCAAATGGCTTCAACCATTCCCAACTAAATTCCTATAAATACCATGCTTGTGTGCAAGAAAAACTTGGAGAAAATTTGTATTCTTGTTATTGAAAAAGTCGCTTGTAAATTGTCAAAGCCAATCTTAGTTCAAATGTGCTTACACTCTTCCACTTGCATTGTTTCCTAGTCTACTAATTCAAGTTTTTGTTTCTCCCACATCCTTCTTCTTCTTGTTGTTATATTCCCATCTCTGTTGGACTCACATGGACACAAAGATTAAAAGGATAAATTGAGGGGACAATATTCATACAACTAGATTTTCCACTATTCTTACAATATATAGGTTGGAGGTGTTGTTTGATTCATTCATGCAAATTATCAATTTTGAATTTATCATTTCAAAGTTCATATCAAATACAGTAGATAAATCCTTTCATCGTTTCAATTATCAAGTCATCAATTAGATCAAATAAAATTAGAAAGTTTGTTCTTCAACATTTCTAGGGAAGTTATAGGGAATAATAGCTTCTTTGAAGATATGATTTATTCTCTGTTTCTAAGGTAAGATTGAGGATTTTATTTGAAAGATTCAATCAATTCATTGTTTTAAGATTAGATTAACACCATTTTCACAAGCAATTAGCTACACCTGGTTAATTGTTTGTATTAGGTTCATTTATTAGATTAGAAGTTTTGTTCTTAAATATCAGAAAAATAGTCCAAAAATATTTCCTTTGTTAGATTAATCGTTCATTTTCTTTGTTCATTTATATTCTGGAAAATACAAAAACATAGTTTATATTTGATTTTTTTATTAGTTTGTTTTAGTTAATTAGATGCAATCACATTTCATATGAAAATTACGGGCCCCAAAGAACCCAAAGATTTTAGCTTTGAACCGGTAATACCACAACCAAACCTAGTGGTTCCACTTGTAGACATAGATCAAGGCCTTAGGTACAACATTTTCAAGACAACTAGAGACATACAAAGAATCAATCGACAACTAGACACATTAAACATTGAAGATGATAAAGCGTTTGAGTATTGGTTGAATCAACCAAATTATAAATTACCTTGAGTATCTATATGACCATCAAAGGTCTACAACAAGAGAAAATTTTTGGCTATGATCCACTGGTCCCATAACCAAACGAACCTAAACTACTCATGGAAATTGATACGGGACTCTGTCTTCTTGTCCTTAAAACCCCAACTTGATACACCGAGACGATAGAATAGCTCAATGTGCTAAAATTTTAGCTGATCACACTTACGATTCTTCGGACAACCCCTAAGCATAGATTGCCTAAACACCCTTGAGCTTAGGGTCTTGTACATTCTTATGACCATAGAGGGACCAAAACCAGAAAGAATTTATGGTTGTGATCCTATGGTTCCCCAACAAAATGGAACCGAAAACTAGTTAGACAGAGACACCAGATTGAGAGTGTTAGTCTTTCGAACGTATCCATTACCACCGATATCATTAGACAATTGAACGTCCTAAAAACAAGCTCATTGAGCCCTCTCATTTGGAAAACACCGCTAACCATCCATAGAGTTAAACAGAATCATGCCTCTCACTTTTGATTATTCCATGACCTTATCTAGACATATTTACGAGGCCCCATTCAGTTTCCCACGAGTTCCACAACCAATAGACAAGATATCTCTAGAGCTTGATATTGATTGGAGTCTCCGTGTTACCATCCTTTCCGATTTCTCCATTTGAGCCACCTAGGTTAGATAGGTTTTCATGGTGCTTGATGAGTAGATTCCACCATCGCAAGTCATAAACATTGTATTGGTTTGACCACCTATGCTTACCATTTTCACACACTTTTTTTCCATTACCATATTCGTTACCATTTAACCATCCACATTTCCACATTGGCTACCTCAAATTTACCTTGGGGAGTCGAGTGCGGTTGAAGGTCGCGTGTCGATTTTCTTTCATACAAATTGGTGAAGCCAATGTTAAGATCTAGTCTCTAATCATTTCTACTTTCTTCATCCATTTTTCTCTCTCCCATTATTCTATGGGTATTTATATACCCCTGAATATGTCAAGATATGATGGATACGGTGACCCATTTTGGGTCTTGAAGCATATAACTATCATATGGGTAGACAACAACAGTCACCCTCACTTTCTACATGGGCAGATAACTATTCAACCACCCATCTTCAAACTCCTCCTTAGGAAATAATGTTGGTTCCTCAGTAAGGATCGAGGAAATTGATCAAATTACACAAACCCAACATCCTGAAATCTCAAGCTCTAACAACATGAATTTTACTAGAGAGATAGGCTCATCTCCTTGGGTCTTGTTTAAACAACCCATTAGTATGTAGTCTGACTAACTCCCACATTTAGATGAGGAGTATTTAACGTATTACGTAAGATGCGAAAAATTCTTCCAAAACATGAGTCAACCTTTTGATAGGCTATAAGGACACATTTATCTATTTATTCAAAACAATAATACTACCCATCCTACAATGGAAAATGTTGCTAATGAGGGGTGGATAAACAATGAGAAATTTATAGTGGGATATCATATCCCTCAGCAACCTGCAAAGGTTCAACAATGTACGTAAAAAAAAACACCACTCCATCGATGGGTGAAGTCATCTCGACATTGGTGGACAAGGTCAAGGAGTTGGAAATTTCCCAAAATACTCAGACTTCATATATTGGGCAAGGGAATATTCCTTTCTACCCACAGAACTATGGCCAAGTGCCTACTACACCAGGTCCTCTGGTTTACATGGGCATTCCTATCCCCTGGAGACCTTTCTAAATGGGTTAGGCACCTTGGGTATGCCCCCATGCTACATATGGATACCCTCCACAGGAACTAACCAGAAGTGCATTCTCAAATGTCATGCCATCTGGAAATGCAATGTTCCCGACTATGTGCCTCAACATCCATATCAAAATAATCCTTCCCCTTACATGCACATGTATTCTAAGTCACCACATGGGGACATGTATTCTTATCTAGTCCCATATGGTCAGCCACAGGGATGCCTTAATGTTTCGATGAATGTATATACTACACCATTCCAACAAAAATTATGCCTACACTTCCCCAAAAATGCCATCAATGCTTGATTCTTACGCATTAGGAATCTATTAAGAATATCTAAAAGAGCCTCTTGACTTCTCTATACTGAGAATGTCATGCTCCCAAGACCTCTGCTAGACCTTCCAAAATTTAAAGGGGAAGGAGATCCTAACATGCACATGAAGGCGTACACAACTATCATTTGAGAGTTGATCCCATGGGATGCGTTCATTGCAAATATATTCACTAAGAAATTTGAAGGTATTGCTCTTAAATGGTATTACAGAATACTAGAGGATTTGATACATTTTTTCAAGAAAATTGTGTCGATTTTATTAAATCTTTTGACATGAACAAGCTTTTGAGAACATGAATAAGAGAATTCCTCCATATCAAACAAGAGCACAATGAGTTTGCTTCCTATTTCATCCAAAGATGGGAACATGTCCTTTATTCTTTGGAAAACACTCCTAACATGGACCAAATGGAGCTCTGTGATCTATTCCTTCACTCCCTTAATAGGAAACAAAGGAAGAAGTCCAAAAGTTTCCATTAAGGAGCTACAAAGAAGTATTGGAGGGTGCTCTCTAAATTGATTAGGAAGTTATAGACAGTGGTCACAAGACCTATGGAACAAATAGGAGACTGATCACTCCCAACCAAGGTAACTCTAGTTACCCTAATAACATGAACAAAAATTAGGGACCAAATGTCCTCAACAAGAATCGTGGGGTTACAACTGATGGTGTTACTGATCAGTGAAGAAACCAAATGTTTTTAGCACCCCCAATGCAAACACTACTAACAACAACAACGTAAATGACAATAACCAAAGAAATAACAATTTTATGCCTACAGTCAATGATGTGGACATCAACCATCCTCAATAGAAATAACAACAACAACAACAATAACAACAAAAAAATAAGTTCAACAAGTGCAAGCCCAAGGCCCTAGTCAATACCTAGGCGAGGTACCCAAACCAAGTTAAAAATCGGGGCAATGGGCTCCAAACTTCAATTATAACAATCAACAGTTGAATAACAATCAAAACTTTGAGACCATAATAGAATACAAACTAGAGACCTCAAGATTATGACCTCAAATTATATTGTGGTTTTCATAGAGTTCAAGGGCATGATGTCAGAACTTGCCGAGATTGTAATAAGTTTTTACAACATCTACCCGAAGACTAAAGACAACTTTTCATTGACATGTTTTTGGAAAATCCTATTATGCCTAATCAAAATGCTAGCATGGGACCAATGTTCCCTCAAAATATTCCTCCTAGGATCTTCACCGATCCCTTGCAAAATCAGGGGCAATGGACTCCAAACTTCAATTATAGCAATCAATAGTTGAATAACAATCAAAACTTCAGACCATAATAGAATACAAACTAGATACCTCAAGATTACAACCTCGAATTATATTGTGGTTTTCATAGAGTTCAAGGGCATGATGTCAGAACTTGCCGAGATTGTACTAAGTGTTTACAACATCTACTCGAAAACTAAAGACAACTTTTCATTGACATGTTTTTGGAAAATCCTATTATGCCTAATCAAAATGCTAGCATGGGACCAATGTTCCCTCAAAATATTCCTCTTAGGATATTCAATAATCCCTTCCAAAATCAACCCAATAATGGTAATCTAGACCCCAACAGATCAAACAAGGGTATTATGGTGGGAACCAATGATCAAGAAGCTTCGACTTCATCAAACCCATCAGTTGTACCCCCATTTGATGGGCATAAACATACTAAGATAGTAAGTCATATAGAGATGGATATTGAGCCTAAAATAAATGCAGCCACTAGAACCAAGGACTATTATTCATAGCCTATCCCAATCTACCCAACTATATCAGATGACATTCGTGAAACATTGGGCAATCCAGTAGGAGCTTATGACTTGATCAATGACCTAACCAAGACCTTCTCTCACATTTCCTTCTTGGATCTATTAAAGAATTCCCCTTCTCACGAGATCCAATTTATTAGAAGCACTAGGTCTTGGGCATTTGATTAATGTCACCCCTCCTCCGAGAAACGTGGATTAACCATATAGAATTTGATGTTTATCCGTAGGGCAGCCCTGAAAGAGATGTTGAATTCATAATTTGACATCGTAAGATGCCCATAGATGTTGAAATATCTCATAGAAGTGATCTCGGCCATGTTTTTACAAGTTTAGATCTACAATAACTATGTAAAGTGTGTGATGATTGATGATGGGGAAATGATCAACATAGTCCCCTTCTCTTTCCTCTAGAAATTAGGTTATAGAGAAACCAATTTCTCCTCAACACGAAACATGTTGAGAGGCTATGACAACCTCAAAGTGACATCAATTGGAACTATAGTGTTTCCAGTCACCCTTGGACCTAAGATAGTTCTAACCAAATTTTATATTATAGATCGGGAAACCAACTATAATATGATCCTTAGTCATCCTTGGATTCATCGTATGAAGGTGATTCCCTTTATTTTGTTTTAAGAAGTAATATTCCTACATTAAGGGAAGGTCATCATGGCGCAGGGTGACCCAAAACCCCTTGACATAGATCTAGCCAATCTAAAGAAGAGGCTAGGGGTTCATTCTGATTTTGAGATTCTTGCAAACCAAATAAAAAAACCTACAAGCTCAACACTAGAAGAAAATTCGGTTCCTACAATAGAACTAGAAACTACGGGTTTGATTAAAGGAATTCTTATTGTAAAGGAAAAAATTTGAATTGTTGAGACAATGTCAACAGGAACGACAATAAAGATAGTCAATTTTTTTGGAGAATGACCTACCCCTTCTCATTCTATTTGATTCCATGGGTATAGGACATGCCCTAGGACTCGATCTCTCCCTGCCGATGAAGTATGCATGGTAGAGGTATTAGAAGCATATGAGGATGATGCCAAAGATGATCCCAATTAAGCTGTTAGAATTTAAATTATGATGAAATAAAGTTCTACTTTGGCACTGGGGTAGGAGTGATTCTTACCTCTCCTCAAGGGAAGGTCATGCCTTTTGCCTTTAAGTTGAAATTTGAATTTACGAATAACGGTGTAGAATACGAGGCTCTCCTTATTGGTCTCATTTTAGCTAAAAGGATGGGTGCTCATAACATTAGGGTACTAGGGGATTCACAACTAGTTGCAAATCAAGTATCTGAAGTATATCAGACTAGGGCTGAACACCTGCAACTCTATAAGACCATTGTCTTGGAATTAAGTAAGGATTTTTATTTCATTTCAATTGAAGCTATACCTCAAGAACAAAATATTTCTTTCTTCACTCCAAGTAAAGAGTTAGAAGACACAATATTTATGGTTTCAATTCGTGCCGAGCCTTTGGTTTGCAAGATGCCAACAACTTCAATTTTGGCACACATAGAAGCTGAGAACAAGCCCATCACCCTAGACTATACTGAAAATGATGAAGAAATCCTAGGGTATCTAAATGCCTACATGGATTTACATCCTGCTCACCATAAGATTGGATTTTCTCTCGTTCCTCACTCTTCCTCCTACTTTGGAGATCCCACAATGGAACCTTCCTCATGGAGGGTCTTGAGGTCTATGAGGTAGAAGAAGAGGGGAACTTAGAGATACCTCTAGCCTCGCCTAAATTTGAAGAGGGTAACGCCTCTTTAATTGAAGGAATGATTGATATAAACATCGGGATGGAGGAGGAACAAAAATTTTTGAAGTTAGGATCTTCTCTAACTCCGGAGGAAATAGAGATACACATGCAAATTATCAAGGAACATTCAAAATATTTTGCATTTAGCTACAAGGAAATTATACATTTTAGTTCATAATCTCATCACTAAACCAGATGCTAAGCCTATTAAGAAGAAGTCAAGGCCCATGAAGCCCAAGGTGGCTCTCATGGTAAAATAAGAAGTGATGAAAATCTTATAGGTGGGGTTCATCAAACCAGTTGACTACTCACGGTGGGTATCCAACATCATCCCCGTTATCAAGAAGAATGGAAAGATCCATATTTGCATTGAATTTTAGGATATTAACAAAGCGTGTCCCAAGGACGATTTCCCACTGCCATCCATCGATGTTATTATCGATGTAACAAATGGCTATGAGTTGTTGTCCCTTATGGATGGGTTTCTGGATACAACCAATAAAAATCTCCAAGGAAGTTAGACAAAAACCACATTTATCACTCCTTGGGGAACCTACTTGTTATGCAATCATATTATTCAGACTTAAAATACAAGAGCAACTTACCAACGGGCCATGAATTACATATTCCATGATCTTATTCATAAGATTGTGGAATCCTATGTTGATGATCTCTTGGATAAGGCTAGAAATCACTCTGATCACCCTAAAGTGCTTTGTGTCATCCTCTCCCATCTAATTGAATACAACATCACTCTAAATCTGGAAAAATGTGTGTTTGGTGTGATGGGAGGAAAATTACTGGGGTACATTATCTCCTCACAAGGGATTGATGTAGATCCAACCAAAATCTGAGCAGTATTGGAAATGATCCTATGATCATATGAGTCTTGGAATTAGGTATTTTCTTAGAAATCTCGGTGCAATTTGAAGGTTCATCCCTGATTTGACCTTCGCTATTCACCTAATAAAAAAATTTGAGGAAGGATTGGTGCAATGATTGGACAAAAGAGTGAAATGAGGCATTTGATTCAGTAAAATGATTCTTACTATCCCCTCCCACACTCATGCCTCCTAATTCAGATCACCCCTTAATCTTATATTCACGGGCTATGGATGTCTCATTGGATTGCATGCTAGCTCAAGAGGATGATGATAAACGAGAGTGTGTGGTCTACTTTATCAGTCAAATGCTGCTCAACTATGAGACATGATATACTCAGGAAGAGAAAGAGTGCCTTGCCATAGTTTTTGTAACAAAGTGGTTAAGACACTACATGCTTAATCAAGAAATGAGAGTCATTGTCAAGATAGATCATTTGCAGAAATTTCTCACACAAGGGTCCTTATCTAAGAAAGATGGACGTTTTATAACTCTA
Organism: Taxus wallichiana var. yunnanensis; assembly: GCA_018340775.1. NCBI lineage: Eukaryota > Viridiplantae > Streptophyta > Pinopsida > Cupressales > Taxaceae > Taxus > Taxus wallichiana. The sequence goes on along the minus strand of CM031237.1, from coordinate 877,375,429 downwards.
ATGGGAAAGTTTGAGATAACGTTTGCTAATCAAAAGTCCATCAAAGGAAAAATCATTCCGGTCAAGTTGGCTAACAATACATTACATGTAGGTGATCTAGTTAATTTGGAATTCCCTGATGAATGCATATATTACGTTGAAATCAAACCCCCTATTTCCGTGTGCCCATGGTACACTGACATTATTAATTTCATAGTGGATCATGTATACCCTAAAGGGGAAACATCATAACAGAGAAGATAGCTACACATCATAGCCATTAAGTATGTGATCTTGGAACAAGTGCTCTATCGCAAAGCCTTTAATGGAATTTTGCTAATATGTGTTAAAAAGAAGAATTCAAGAAGATTCTTTACGAATATTATAGTGGAGTATGTGGAGGCCACTTCGGATGCCACGTCATTGCTTGGAAAATACATCACATGGGCTACATCGGCCTACATTAGAACATTACAACGTATTTTTTTACACAAACACCATAAATGTCAAGAGTTATCCCATGAGATCCACATACCGGCATAGGATTTGCAACCAATTTCAACACCATGGCCCTTTTCCATGTGGGGTCTAGATTTGATAAGGAAGTTCTCTCCCTCATCAACGAGATGTCAATAACTTGATAATCATGGCCACAAAATACTTTACTAAGTGAGTATAGGCCATGCCTCTTATTATCATACATGATGTGTAATCGCTAAGTTCATTCTAATCTAAATCATTTATAGGTACGATTTCCCACATGTCATTATCTCGATAATGACATGTCTTAAAAAAGGAAGTACATAAGTTGTGTGAAAAGTTAAAAACAAATCAGCATATGACTTCTCTCTATTATCCTCAGGCCAATGGATAGAATGAGGCTACAAACAAGATGTTAAAGTCCATTCTCCTTATGAATATCAAAGATAATAAACAAGATTGGAATTTAAATCTCTTTCTAGCCTTGTATACGACTATCAAACATCGGTAAGATTACCGATGGGGTAACCCCTTTTCTTTTGTATTTAGTGCAGAAGTAGTTTTACCACTTGAAGTTGAAATACCTAGTCTCCATATATCGTTGCAAGGAATTATGGGAGAAGAAATCTATCGAGAGGTGCAAATATCTCAATTAGAAATCCTTGATGAAGCTATACTCAATTATGAACAATGACACGATGTTTACGATGACCGAATGGCTCAGAAATACAACAAGAAATTCTACGAGTGTGAGATATATGAGGGAGATCTAGTATTAAGACTTGACAACCAAATAGACAAGAAGACTGATGAGGGAAGGAAATTTCAGGCCCAAGTGGTTGGGTCCATATCGAGTAATAGAAGACTACAAGAATGGGGCATATCACTTGTGTACACTAGAGGGTGAGGAATTTGGTGAATCCATCAACTCTCTTCACCTAAAGAGATACTACGCATGATCTATTAGCATTTCCATATGTATATTACTGCATCTGCATTGCATTTTCATTTTCTATCCCATTTCGTAAAGTTTGTAATCAAGGGAATTATTCTTATAACAATTCTTAAAAACTTCTTAAAATATTGGCAAAACATTCAAATCATATCTCCTCAAATTTTTGTAATATCATCAATTGTTTCTAAATCATTTCATCAATTCAAGAAAGATAAGACAAATCTTTGACAATAACCATACCAAGGCCTGCATACTTGGTTTTACTCATAGTTTCTTCTAGATTAGGTGTCTTTGCCTATAGTCTGTTCTAGAAGTTTCATGGTGTCACATCTATCCCATATACACCTCTTTAGAAATAAGAACATTCTAAACATTTTACCTAGATATATGTGTCAAATGCAAATCAATAAAAAAATTATTTACACACTTCTTTGCCCCACCAACCTTTGGTGTTGAGCCTCCACCTCTTACTAGTGGTGTGAGGTTTGGAAAGGAAAGAAGTGACCTTACTCGCCTATGTCTTATCCTTGGTGATGAGCCCATGCTTCCTACCAAGTAGCATGGGGTAAGGTGTAGGGGGTCTTTACAAACAAATTAGAAAGTTAAAAGCAATTCATTCAATAAAGGAAGTTGTAAAATCATAAAACCAAAGCAAAGTGAGTTAGATGTTCAAATTCCAAGAGATTTTAAAACCTTAAACCATATTTTTCAACCAAGTTTCCATCTACAGATCTAAGTCTAGATAAACTAGAAAGCAATTTGCATTTTAAGCTATGTAGAAAACTTGAGTAGAATGAGGTTGTAGGTTCTCAATTTGGTTTTGCCAAATCCTTTTCTTTCTCTCACCATTACCATTCAAAAAATTTGTATAACTTTCGTCCCTTCTGGCTCTCGGTGTTGAGCCCTCACATCTTACTGGTTGCATGGGGTTAGGAGTGGGGCAAGTTCATTCTATTATCATATCATGTTTTTCCAAAATAATAAGAAGTATCAAAAATTTATTAAAGAAACTAAAGTTCAACATTACATTGTACTTGCATCATCATATATCAGCATTACAAAAAAAAAAATAAAAATCATTATGTTAGCATTCATCATCCATTGCATACATTCTGAAAAGTGTCAAAACCAGAAATTCTAAACATCTAGAGTGCACATGTGAATCAAACCATAAATGGAAGTCAAATCTATGAGACAAATAACTGACCAAAAAGATGTATCTGTATATATATCATAGAATAAGTTTGAGTACAATGCCATCATGTACTAGGCACAGTCAAAATACTCACAATGAGCTTGCAAATACAAAAAAATCATATAAGTGCCTCACAAAATGGGAACAAAGTAATAATGTCTCAATAGCCTGTCAATCTCTATGGGACCCCTAAGAAGGTGCACGCCTTACTTCAGGGCTCCTGAAATAGCTCTGATGACATGAGTGCATTGAGTGGTGTGTGTGCCCATGAGAAAAACCACTAGTTGTGGTATCATTGTGGCTCCTCCTCATCACTTCTCTCTTCCTCTTAGCCACCTCACATCCTGTAACTCTGGTCTTCATCTCCATAACTATCCCCACCGCCTTCCAAAAAGTGTAAAAACATCAGTGTGGCATCCAACCTACAAAGGATGCCCCATATCCTCAGAAATCGTGCTCTCATCTTCCCCGTGGGAAGTAACAAAGTGTCCATGCAAACCCAACAAATAAGGTCTCACCACTCCTCAAGTGTTTGCTACAAGATAGAGACAAAATGACGAGTTAAAAAAATAAGAAATACTAGACATAGGATTAACATTTCTATCTAATAGAGTCAGGGAAATAATTTCCACGTACTCGGATCCCCCATGCATCCATTTGGGGTCGACTGGTACTACATCTATGGGCACTAGGTGTGCCTACTCTCTGAAATCTATGCGCTAAACCATGATAGATCCCTTATCACCTCCATTTTCTTGAGGAAGTGGGTCCTCTAAGACTGAGGTCTCCATCTCTCGTGTCTACCTCCTCTCGCCCCAATTTTGAGATATCCTAGGTGTCATGTGACTCAGGTTTTCTATCCTCCTCCTCCTCCTCCATGTGAGTTGTCCCACTAGCCTCAAAACCTAACTTCTCACCATTTGAGTCACCACTGTCTAACCCAGATCTCCACTAGGGACCTTTCGGGCCTCCTTGACACTCCTATACATGGGTGCCACGAGGGGAAGCATATCAATGTAAGGAAGACCAAACTGCTGAGGAACTTGGTCAAATGGGTGAATCTCAACCTTCCCCATCCTGTCAACTAACTAGTAGTGGCACAAGATACCACTGTAGTCCCGTCCTGCCCCAAACTCCTACCATGTCATGGTAGGGAGTGACAACTAAGTCATCACTAGTTAATGAAGCCATTGGCTGATGTGCCCCTCTGAGCACTGATATGCTAGACTATGTGGCAGCCTTGACAGCCCCTAAATCCTATACTGGAACTCCCCTCTGGTAGGGGTAATGCACTCATACACCCAACTCATCACGAGTGTGGGATGGATGAGAGACTGACCCTATAAATGAACCACTTGGTATAAGTCATGATAGGTGGTCCTAAAGATCTTGATTCCTTGAGGATAAATATTTCCATATGCCTCTATCTATGTGATAATAGGAGCCTAATGATATAGAAGTGTATCACCTACCTTGTCCCCTATCAAATGCGAAGCCAAAATACCCATGATATCCTTGTGGATAGTGGGGATAGGAGTGGTGGCAATAAATCAGACCTTCATACCCTTATTTGAACCAATTGACACAATGGTGTCACCCATGTAAGTAGCCCACAAGGTCATCGTGGCTCTAGATCTAGATGTCTCAAGAGTCAGCCTCCTCCAAAGTATTAGAACTCCAAGTATCCGATACACATCCTCTAATGTAATTATCCACTCACCTCTACAACCTGGCAATTAGAAGGTATTCTGGTTGGCATCCTAATATGAAAACAAGTCGTAAATAATATGAATATTAGGAGTAACATGGGGCACCTAAGAAATCCTCCATATGCCTACTCTTTATAGTCTATCGATCTCACCCGGGTTAGTTGATCAAGGATTTCATGTAACCAGTCACACTCCCACTCATGACTCCATCAAATGTACTCATATTTCTTTTGAATCCACTAGAAAAACATAAAAATAGCAACTCAAGGATTAATGTATAATATATGATCTCATCTTACTCTCCTTTTGATTAATTTTGATTGCATTGTGTGACTTTTAGTTGATCTGATATGAGTTAGGATGTAATTGTTTGTCTTTTGATTGATTGTGATTCTAATGTTAAAAGCTCTAGAATTCCTGACAAGTGTGTGTTTGAATTTAGTTTTGTAATAAAGCAGGTCTAAATCAGTCGAGGAAATGAAGTAGGAAGCGTTCAGTTTGTTTTCAACAACATTTGTTCCTACACAGCTTAGTTAGGAACTTCCAAGCTAGTTCTAGAACTCCATCACATAGTCATCATTTAGTTCTAGAACTTTTGACTTAGTTCCGAAACTCTAGTATTTAGTTCTAGAATTTTTAGACTTAGTTTCGAACTCTTGGGGATAGCTCCAGAACTCTCACGGTTTTGAGCCTTAACAATTTCCTATGGTTCTGGAACTTCTCCGAAGTTCCGAACCAATGGGAGTTATCTATTTTAAACCACATCTGGAGATTTTGCATCTACGACCCTTTCAATTAGAAGGACGAGAAGATTTCTGAACACAGATCCAGGAGAGTTATCCTACAGACTATCTGATCAACCATAATCCGGCTCAACATCTATTCTAGGCATGATTCGATTTCATCATAATCATTGAGACAACTGTGATTGTAAAATGTATATAAAAAAAAGACCTGCAGTAGATAGAATATATATATATATATATATATAGAAATAAAAGATATAGAAGGAGATAGAAATAGAACAGAGAAGAGAAATAGACTAAGTACTCAGATCCAATACATTTGTAATTTTGAATGTTTTATCAATAAAATAGCCATTCCTATTTGAGAGAATTCTGAGTTGTTAAATCCTGATTTGAGGAGGAGCAAAGGGCCCACTCCCCAAGGACTAGGATATTCATTTATTTGGTATTTATATTTCTTCAACAAATAGCTTAGATCTGTTAATTTTGTATTGTTTTAATCCTTCCAGTTAAACTCTGTTGTATACTTGTTCCTGCAGGTGTTTAGATAGATTCTTATATTTCTTGCAATTGTTTTCAAGCATTCTAAATTGAGTGTGTTTATTTCCAAAAGCAAGTGTGTTTACTTTCATAAGCAAGTGTGTTTATTTTCCAACAGCAAGTGTGTTTCCATTCTGCATGGTGTGTTTCCTTTCAGCAAAGCTTTCAATGTGTTTACTTTCAACAAGTTTTCATAGTTTGATTTAAATAAGGTTTTACCAAGAAGTCCTTAAGACATTAAAGAGATCCCCTAGAAAATACAAAAATAAATACAATCAACTACTAGATCGGTTAAAGTAATATTTTTGCATATAGCTTTAGACAAACCCTGGTTTGATATGACATCAACAAGAAGTTTGATTAAATGAAGGGAATGATGACACCCATCATTTTTGGCACCATTTCTGGGGAACACTAGTTGGAACTTTCTAATTAAGTGTTAGCAAGAGCAACAAACATACATCTAGTAGTTGAAGGATCTTCCCTACTATATCACAAAATATATGAGTAGACCAAGAGACTCATAGGGTAGATTCCTCCCAAAAACATCTTCACAAGAATTCATAACATCCTCTAGTCAAAGTAAGGAAATTGATCAAGAATTGGAGGCACCATCATCCCCTGTCAGACAAGAAATAGAATTGCCATTTTTGGAATTCTTAGATCAGTCACCTGAAGGGAGTGGAACTTTTAGGAGAAGGCTTATTACCCAAGATCCATTTAGGGTGAGTTTCGATTCTCAATTGAGTAGTCAACCTCCTACTCCTGATTTTTCACCTTCCCCAAGGCATACCGCTTACCACATTGATTGGGAGGAAAATTCAGAAAATATTTTTAAAATGGCATGAGAAGCTGAGAGAGAACCTGATAGGACCTTTACCTATCCAATCCAATTGGGAGATGATGACACATCAATGAAAAATATCTCACCTGCACATTTACCCACCTTTAGAGGGATGTCATCTGAAGATCCTGACCAATTTTTGTTTGAATTCAAGGTACTATGTCAGACCTATGATTATAAAATAGATAATCAAAAACTCAAGTTGTTTCCATCCACTTTGAAGGATGCAAGCAATGAGGTGGTTCATGGGATTACCATCCAACTCTATTAGCACTTGGGCACAAATGGAGACTTCCTTCCTAGATAAATACCAAGATTATTGTAGAGGGAGAAATAGGAAGGAAGAATTCTTCAAAATCAAGCAGGAGGATGATGAAAACATAGAAGACTATTTAGATAGATTCCTCTTTGTTAGCAAAAGATGTGGATTTGTGCTTACAGAGGAGTTAAGTAAAACCATTTTTCTTAAAGGTTTGGATGACGAATCTAGAGAATCCCTTAACTTGATAGGAGGTGGAGACATTGATTAGATAAGAATGAATGGAATTAAAGAGATTTGTAGAAGCTATTCCAGAATGAGAGGTGGACCTAGAAAAGGAAAATCAGTGAAAAGTATGAATCTAGATATGAACAAACTAATGGATGAGTTAGCAAACTTTAAAACAGACATTTTAGTGCAATTAACCTCTACTATGGATGGATTACAAGCTAAAGCAAATTCCAAAACTGAACCATTGGCTATGTATTGTCCTAGATGTAGGAAGAAGCATGCATTAAGAGACTGTCCTTTGGATAAAACAGAAATGTGTCTTATCTGTGAATCTAAAGAACATGATACTAATGTTTGTTCTTTACTTCTTGTTATTAAAAATCAGCTTAAACAAACCAGTGCCTCATCTACAATAGAAGAATTGAATTTTGTTTAGAGACAACCTAACCAAGGGCATTTTATGCCAAGATCAGTTCCTAATCCATGGAAAATGCCATGGGATGCTCAGGTAGTACCACAAAATTGGGGACAACCACCTTGGGTACCTCAACCAACTTGGAACCCTCAAGATTGGGAAAATCAAGCTTGGTATGCTCAGGGACATCAACAACCATGGGTTGGTCAAGGAAATCCTTATGCTTGGTCACAACCTAGATGGAACCCTAATAATTATTCCCAAGGAAGAACATATCCAAATCAGAATCAACAGGCCATCATGGGATCCCCTACATAGAATTCACAAATGAGAATGTAGTCCAAACGCAAATGCCAACACAACTAGTAGAAAACCCAAGAAACAAATAAATAACTCTTGTTTATGGAACAGAACTAGAAAAATCAGTTGATTTACATGCTATGGATTGTAAGGATATTCAAACTAGATCTAGGAAAATCATTAATAGTCCACCCCTTATAATCACTGAAATGACAGAAGAAAATGAAATCCCTAGTACTGTTGTTCCAAAAGAGGATATAGAAAGAAAAGAAAAGGAGCCAGATAGCAACACTACTGAGACTCCATTTCTAGATAGATTCAAAGAAGCTATAGAAATCAAAGAGTCTGAATTGGTACAGGAACTAAGGAAATTGAATATTGAAATACCATTATTACAAGAAATTAAAGATATTCTAGAATTGAACAAATTAATCAAAATGTTATGTATGAAAAATCTGAAGGAAGAAACAATATCCCAAGACTATCAAAGTAGATGGGAAACTTGTTGATTTATTAGTAGGAAAACTTTTACTTCCCAAATACGGAGATCCTGGAAGTCCTGTTATTTCTGTCTCTATAGGAAATAAGGATGTACATAATGTTTTGATAGATTTGGGAGCTGCTATCAATGTAATGACAAGTGGATACTCTGAAAACATTACCATTAATGGGTATACAACCTACTAATACCATATTATAGATGGCAGATCAGTTTGTAGCAAAACTAGAAGGAATTATTGAAGATGTGTCGGTTATGGTGGAGTCATGGGAATATCTAGTTGAATTCCTTATACTACAACCAAAAGGTAAAACATTGGGTTATCCCATTATTTTGGGTAGACCATGGTTAGCTATAGTTGTTGCTTTGATAGATTGCAGGTCAGGTGATATGACAATCTCGAATGGTAAGAACTCTAAAAAATTTCCTTATATCCTATTACACAACCTTTTACTGACAATCATGAACAATTATGGGTTGATTCTCTTGAAATTAATAAACAAAATTTGTCTTCTTTGGCTATGATCACATTGCAGGATCATGTAAGAGAAGTAGAAGAGATGATTAATCCACCATTGGATGAGAACTCGTTATCCTGAAGAAATCGAAATAGTTTGTAACCTACAAACTTAATTGTAGAACCTACGAACTAAGTTCGAACCCACAAACTTAGTTCCGGAACCCACAAACTTAGTTCCAGAACATGTGGCTATAGTTTCGAACCACCACATTTAGTTCGGAACCACGACAACAACAATTATCTTTGATTGAAAATGATTTTTCTCTAGAGGAACAAGATTTCTCATGGGAGAGGATGAATCAGTAGCTTCATTTTTAAGTACATCAAGAAGTGGTGAAGAATTTATGGAAAGTAGCAATGACGAGGAATTTGGCCTGCAAAGAGATAAGTATCATAATTCTCATTACTATCCTTTTTCCAATATTTGTCTCAAGGAACTTTTGGAGATGTTGCTACATACCATATTCTGTTACCACATGCATGTCCATTAAATAATTTAATGAAACTATTCCCAAATCAATTCATCACATATTGGAACAAACATGTTGAAATTCAACCGGTAAAACTTTAAACATTAACAATTGGTCAAGGAGGATGAAGAAGCTAAATTGTTTGATGTTCTAAAAATCATACTAAAGCTTTTTTCTGGGATTACAAAGACATGAAGGGGATTCATCCAAGTATCTGCACTCATCACATCTATACTAAAAACATTAAACTAGTTAGGCAGCCTCAAAGAAGGATTAACCCAACTTTAAGGGATATAGTCAAACAAGAAATTGAAAAACTATTACAAGTAGGTTTCATCTACCCTATCTCAGATAGCCAGTGGGTATCTCCTCTTGTAATTTTTCCCAAAAAGAATGGAAAATGGAGAATATGTGTTGACTATAGGGAACTAAACAAAGCCACAATGAGAGATTATTTTCCCTTACCATTCATAGATCAAGTCCTAGATAACCTTTCAGGTAAACAATACTTTTCTTTCTTGGATGGATTTAGTGGGTACAATCAGATCAGAGTTGTTGTTGAAGATCAGGACAAAACTACATTTACATGTCCATGGGGAACCTTTGCCTATAGGGTGTTACCATTTGGTTTATGCAATGCTCCTACAAATTTCTAGAGAGTTATACTTGCAATCTTTGTTGATCTAACAAATGATTGTGTTGAAGTATATATGGATGACTTCACTGTACATGGAGATACATTTGAAGATGCTTTGAGAAATCTGGATAGAGTGTTAACAAGATGTGAACAACACAACATGTCTCTTAGTGATGAAAATTTTTTTGATGATGGTGGATGAGGGAATTGTATTAGGACACCATATTTCAAAAAAAGGAATTCAGGTGGATCAAAACAAAATTAGGATCATTTCAGATTTACCTATTCCTCATACCCCCATAAGATATCAAATCATTTCTAGGGCATGTTGGGTACTATAGGTGCTTTATAAAAGATTTTAGTAAAATTTCTACCCCCATGTTTAATTTGCTAACCAAGGACTATGAATTTCTTTGGGATGAAAAGTGTCAGCATGCTTTTAAAGAAATTAAAGAAAATTAATCAGTGCCCCAATATTGAGAGGTCCTAATTGGGAAAAGTCATTTCATATCCAAACAGATGCCTCAAATTATTCCATTGGTGCAGTATTGGGATAGAAAGATGAGGAAGGAAAGATGTATGCCATTTACTATCTTAGCAAGAATCTTACTCCCACTGAAAATAATTACACCACCACTGAAAAGGAATTTCTTGCTGTGATTTATGCAATCAATAAATTCAGACATTACATTACAGGGTACAAGATATTTGTACACACATATCATTCAACAATTAAGTATTTAATGAACAAACCAGTGGTTGGAGGAAGAGTAATTAGATGGTTATTACTTTTGCAAGAATTTGATATTACCATTGTGGACAATCTAGGTAAATCTAATGTGGTAGCTGATTTTTTGTCAAGACTAACCACCACAAGGGAGCAAGATCCAGTCAAGGATAACTTTCCAGATGAACAACTATTTGCAATCTCAAGCAAGTACACCATGGTTTGCTGATATGGAAAATTATCTTGCAACAGGAAGTTTCCTCCTTCTTTCACTAAGAAACAAATAAAGAAGTTAATTAAAACTAGTGCACAATTCAAATGGTTAAATGGAATGTTATTTAAGTGTGGTCCTAATTTTGTCTTGTGCAGGTGTGTAAGAGAGGATGAAATCTTTGACATCCTTAGAGCATGTCATGATGAACCAAGTGGAGGACACTATTCAGTGAAAAGAACAGCTCATAAGATACTTGGCACTAGTTATTATTGGCCATCTCTATACAAGGATGTGAAAAGATATATCAAGAGGTGTGATCCTTGTCAAAGGATGGGACAACCAACTTTCACCAATGAAATGCCTCTTCAGCCTCAAGTTGTGGTTGAACCATTTGAGAGATGGGGATTGGATTTTGTTGGTCCCTTTAATCCTCCTTCACAAGGGAAGGAATATATTCTTGTATGTACTGACTATGTGACAAAATGGGTAGAAGTGCAGGCATTGACAAATGCCACTGAGGAAGCAGTTGTTGATTTCCTTTGGAACAAAATTATGATAAAGTTTGGAGCACCAAGGAGCATAGTTTCAGATCAGGGACCACAATTCATGTCTAATATGATCCAAGATTTCACAAGGTATTACCAAATCAATCATAGGAAGTCATCTCCTTACCATCCATAGTCAAATGGACAAGCTGAAGTAACAAACAGAGAATTGGAGAACATCCTTACCAAAATAGTTGAAGCTGGGAGAAAAGATTGGGTAAAGAGACTACCTAAAGTTGTCTGGGCTTATAATACAACTTGGAAAACTACAATAGGGTTTTCACCATATGAATTAGTCTATGGGAAAAATCCCTTGTTGCCTATAGAATTTGAACTTCAGACATTGAGGACAATAGTGAAGGTGGGAATTGAGTTGAATGCAACTCAAAAAGAAAGAATCCTTCAACTCAATGAGTTGGATGAATTAAGGTTGGAAGCACTTCAACAGACAGAGATGATTCAAGAGAAAAGGAAGCAATGGCATGACATACATATCAAGAAAAGAAAATTCAAAGTAGGAGACTGGGCATTGTTGTTTGATTCTAAGTACCAATAGTTCAAGGGAAAATTGAGAACCAGATGGTTGGGACCCTATCAAATTGAACAGATATTTGACAATGGTTCTATTCAGTTACTTCCCATTGATGGCAGCAACAAAACACTCTTGGTCAATGGACATAGGCTGAAACTCTATAGGAAGCCTCCCACTAAGGATGAATTTTTGAGGAAGATTGAAGTAGACAAAGAATTTGATCATATGGAAGAACTCAGTTCTTCCAAAATGATCAAATAACCAAATGATAGATCTGGAATAAAGGGAAGAAGATGAAAACCAAGCAAATGGCATTTTCTTCCCAAAAAAAAAATTCTCTCAAAGGTCAATTAAAAACCAACAAATGGCGGTTGACCTCTTTTTGGCTAGTTCAAATAAAGGAATTCTTTTAAATTCTAGTTGTCTTATCTAATCATGTTTTGTTCCACTTGTAGGAATGATGAGTCATCATAGCAAAAGGATTACATCATCAAGGATGGTAATTATGTCTTTTAACTCATTTAGGGTTGATTAAATGTTTGCATGTGTGATGTGACTTAATTTAAAAGTAGGTATGATGAGTCATCTATTTATACATTATGATTACAAGTGTGTAATCATGAAATTGATTTGGATGGAATAAGTGGTGGCATGGTTATCATTAGTAATCATTATTAAAAAATCAAGTGAAATAAGTTGCAGAGATATTTTGAGGAAGGAGCAAGAATTGAGTTTGTATTCCGCAAGCAAAGAATAGAGAATTCAGAAGTTTCCACAACTAATAATTGAGGTTCGTAACTAATAATTGAGGTTCGCAGCCTAAAAATAGAGGTTCTCATGCAACCAAGTCGTCAATTCCTGTAACTAAGAAAAAGGGCCTACAACCAATTCACACAAAATCAAAAGAGATAGAACTCAAGCCGATATGGGGATTAAGAAGAAATCTGAACTAGAGGATGATTCCCAGCTACTCGCAGATGAAGAAGTGGCATCCATCTTTGAGCATGCAGGATGGCTTGAATTCCTAAAGAAATTTTCAAGGCATAATGATGAATTGGTAAGAGAATTTATCATAAACCTAGAACAATCTAGAACAAAGGTGAGAAATGTATTTATTCCTTTTTCTATGAATATTGTAAGTAATGTGTCTAGAGTGCCCATTGTGCATGTCCCACAACCTACCAAGGGGACTTTGAAAGAACTAGTTGAAGTCTTACTACAAGAAGAAGAAACTAAACCCCAGTACATCTATAATACAAAGAAAATCATAAAAGGGGTTAGAAGGGCCAGTTTTCCCAAACCCTTTGATAGGGTAGCATTTTGGATAGTAAAATATTTAACCTGTGATGGTCAATTTGGGTCTGTGGGAAAAGAAGTCTTAAAAATGCTCATATATCTGAAAGTATGGAGCCACCAAACTTGAGTACATAATAAACCTTCCAGGTTTCTTTTTTATTCTATCTAGACCATGGCTCAGAGGTATTCTTGGGGTGTTGGGACAATTAGGCATCATGGTCTAATTCATTTAATATGCCAACACCATTTCCTGTCAAAGAAGAATGGAGAAGAAATTTGGGACAAGTTTCTTGGCAAGTTCAAGAAAAACCCTAATATTATCATAAGGACAATTCCAGCCCCATTCTCTCCTTCAACTAATCTAGAAATTGATGCCCTATAGAAGGATAGAGGGAAATGGAAAGAGAAAACATACCAAAAAGAAGAAGGTCGGTGAGAAAGATAAAAACAATAGAGCCTTCTATACCTGTGAAGGAAATTCCTTCTTCTGCAAAGAGCTTTAGGGGAGCCAATATCTATCTCTGACAGTGATAGCTCACCCACACAAGAGCAAGAAAGAATAGTAAGAAGAAGCTCTAGAAGGAAATTCACTATTGGGCATGTTGAACTTCCCAGATAAGAAAAATTCATAAGAGGTCAAGGGAAACCCCAGAAGAAAGGAGTGAGTAGGAAAGGATGGAAGAAGAAGCTACTGACATTTTGGGTAGTATGGCCATGACTCCTCCTGAGCCAAGTCAAGCTGAAATGGACATAGAGGAGAAGAGAGATTTGAAGAGCAAGATTTTTAGGAATTGGCTAAACCATCAAGCAGTGCCACATGAAGAAGAAGAGTTGGCATCCAGGATAAGAAAAGGAAAATTTCCTTTGATAGAGGAAGAATGCCCAACTCCTCAAATAATTTCAGAGGAAGAAGAAAGACAACAAGTTAAACAGGCTTTGTTCTTGTCTAGAGCAGAGCTCATTATCAGAGAAAAAGATGAGGAATTGGATTTCCTCAAGCTCAAGTTGGAACAAAGGGAGATGCTCATTGGAGAGCTAACAACTCATCTTACAGCCAAGACTGAGGAATTATCAGCAACCAAGAACAACTGATAGAAAAAGAGGAAGAATTTCAGGCTTCAGAAAATAGAGTGTTGTGTCCATAGTCTCTACACAGACTGAGTTGACCTATTTTCCTCTCCAACAACTATGGAATGATACTTTGCAGGAGCTCAGAGAAGCCAAAACATTAAATGAAGAATTAAAGACCAAGATGGAGGAAGAGATGAAGGAAAGAAAGGAATGGGAAGAAAATTTTTATAAGGAGGAAGGAAATAAATATAAATGTCTTGCCAAAATTCATATGGTCTAGTATTATGAGTGAGAAATTACTTTCCTGCAGGAGGCCCTCTCCTGCATATAGTGTGTTTTTAGAAGAGCAATTCATTCACTAGCAGCTATCAAGGATTGCATGTGGGCTTCCACATGAACTCAAAGATGAATCTGAATTCATGGCAGCTTACTCTCTCTCTCCCTGAGTAGAAAAATCTTATGTGTGAATTTTATCTTTGTAATTTTATGCTAGAGAAAAACACAAGATTTATGATCAACTTGTATGTAGGGGAGAGCCACTCAATGCATTTGTCTCTGTTTTGCAAAACCAAATTGCATGGAAGGAAAGGGAATCTGAATTTTTATTGAAATCTGGCTCAACAGGTCTCTGTATGAGAGCTCATTATGGTAAACCCTCTGCCTTCCTCTCACATTTTAGAACTCATGCCTTTGATGAGAGATTCAATACACACTATCTTGCCATTCTGCAAAAGAGTATGGATGCCTTCACCTCCTATGAGGAGGAAAATTTTGAAGATATTTATGAAGGATGCTCAAAGAGGTGGGAACTCCTTACTATTTCCTTGAGAAGAAGGGAAGTAATTTCCCCAAAAAATCTGATCTGGAGTTTAGAAAGGGAAAAATCATTATGCACAATAATTCCCCAAGTCAATGAAACCTACGGGAAAATATGGATGGGAATGTGAACAAGGCCCCCTCTACTTCTCACCCCCATGTCTCCTTGGCAAAAGAGAACCTCAAGACCCTACTGAATTTGAACAGTGGGAGAGGAAAATAGAAGAAGGAGCAGGGTACAGTACATCCAAGTTTAAACATTGGAAAATCTAGTTTCAGCCATTTGATCTAAGCAATCAAATGGAATGCAAAACTTATAACCCCACTTTTGAAGAGTGAAGTTTGTAAAGGGACTTACAAACAAGTAAGTTTGGGGGAAATGATGAGGCCAGAATATGTCTAATTAATGTATAATATATGATCTCATCTTACTCTCCTTTTGATTAAGTTTGATTACATTGTGTGACTTTTAGTTGATCTGATATGAGTTAGGATGTAATTGTTTGTCTTTTGATTGATTGTGATTCTAATGTTAAAAGCTCTAGAATTCCTGACAAGTGTGTGTTTGAATTCAGTTTTGTAATAAATTAGGTCTAAATCAGTCGAGGAAATGAAGCAGGAAGCGTTCAGTTTGTTTTTAAGCAACATCTGTTCCTACACAACTTAGTTCTGGAACTTCCAAGCTAGTTCCAGAACTCCATCACATAGTCATCATTTAGTTTCGAACTTTTGGAATTAGTTTGGAACTCCAACATTTAGTTCTAGAATTTTTGGACTTAGTTCGGAACTCCTGGGGATAGCTCTAACTCTCACGGTTTTGATCCTTAACAATTTCCTATGGTTCTAGAACTTCTCCAAGTTCCGAACCGATGGGAGTTATCTATTTTAAACCACATTTGGAGATTTTGCATCTATGACCCTTTCAATCAGGAAGGATGAGAATATTTCTAAACGCAGATCAAGGAGAGTTATCCTACAACTATCTGATCAACCACAATCGCTCAACATCTATTCTAGGCATGATTTGATTTCATCATAATCATTGAGACAACTCGTGATTGTAAAATGTATATAAAAGTAAACCTGCAATAATAGAAAATATAGATATATATAGAAATAGAAGATATAGAAGGAGATAGAAATAGAACAGAGAAGAGAAATAGACTAAGTACTCAGATCCAAGTACATTTGTAATTCGAATGTTTTATCAATAAAATAGCCATTCCTATTTGAGATAATTTTGAGTTGTTAAATCCTGATTCGAGGAGGAGCAAGGGCCCACTCCCCAAGGACTAGGATATTCATTTATTTGGTATTTATATTTCTTCAGCAAATAACTTAGATTTGTTAATTCTATATTGTTTTAATCCTTCAGTTAAACTCTTGTTGTATACTTGTTCTAGGTGTTTAGATAGATTCTTATATTTCTTGCAATTGTTTTCAAGCATTCTAAATTGAGTGTGTTTATTTCCAAAAGCAAGTGTGTTTACTTTTGAAGCAAGTGTGTTTATTTTCCAACAGCAAGTGTGTTTCCATTCTGCACGGTGTGTTTCCTTTCAGCAAAGCTTTCAGTGTGTTTACTTTCAGCAAGTTTTCATAGTTTGATTTAAATAAGGTTTTACCAAGAAGTCCTTAAGACATTAAAGAGATCCCCTAGAAAATACAAAAATAAATACAATCAACTACTAGATCGGTTAAATTACTCTTGTTGCATATAGCTTTAGACACACCCCTGGTTTGATATGACATCAACAAGAAGTTGATTAAATGAAGGGAATGACGAGTTTCAAAATAAACAAATGAGAAAAACCTACCTTAGACTACACGGCTTGATCTCTCACTTGTGGAGGCATGATCATGGTCTCAAAGCAATTTTTTTGGTTGTACTCTCATCAAAAACTATCACTTTGTAGGTCCAGAGCTTAATAATTGATAATTGAATATGCGCAAATGCATTGAAATATGAACTCATTATATATATATATATATATATATATATATATATATATATATATATATATTGTTTTGACCTCATTTTGAGCGTATGTGTTCATAGGGTTGGAGCGTTGGTGTAGGTATACTTCTATATCCCCGCACAAATGGTAAGTCCTCTTGTCATTTTAATTTAGCATTTATTTTTTGATAATTTGTCTATCTGCACTTGAGTCTTCTTTTTGTGTTTTAGGTAGCAGGAGCTTGGATAGAAACATTTCAGCACATAGACATGTCAAGTATAGCTTCTAACACCCCATTCCGGGAATTTCGTACTCAAAATTTAGGTTTTACACCTCTTTATGGTTAAGATGCTTCTCTGAGGGGGCAGTATGTATGTACCCAAAATTACATGTGCTACATTGTCAAAAAATGGTTATAAAAGTCCCCAATGATGATTTATATCATTTTAGAAGATGTTCGAGCTCCAAAACCATTTTTAGTATATATTTGTAGCCTAGACATCACTACTTAACCCTCACATGATTTTGCCTAGCTTCCCACTACATTTCAAAGTAGTTTTGACTGTCTTGAAACCACTTCCCTACATAGGGAAGTGGTCCCACATGAATTTTCTAGAGAGTTCACTCATGTTTTGATGAGGACTTATCTCACCTAAATTTCACTTTTAGATGCATTGCTTGTCCATTTTAGCTGATTCCAACGCCTAATTGCCTCGTGGCAATTTATTATTACACTTCTATTTGTGATTGATGGTTGTTAATAGTTTGAACTCCCTCTTCAATTTTTTATGTCCTCCTTTGGCTTTCAAATGGATTCAACCATTTCCCAACTAAATTCCTATAAATACCATGCTTGTGTGCAAGAAAAACCTAGAGAAAATTTGTATTCTTGTTATTACAAAGCTACTGCATTTGTTCTTTGGAAATTACCAAAGCTAATCTTAGTTCAATTGTGTTTGCACTCTTCCACTTGCATTGCTTCCCATCCTACTAATTCAAGTTGTTATTTCTCCCACATCCTTCTTTTTGTTGTTGTTGCATTCCCATCCATTGGAATCACATGGACACAAAGATTGAAAGGATAAACTGAGGGGACAATATTCATACAACCATATTTTCCATTGTTCTTGCAATATCTAGGTTGGAGGTGTTGTTTGCTTCATTCATGCAAATTATCAATTCTGAATTTATCATTTCAAAGTTCATATCAAATAAAGTAGATAAATCATTTCATTATTTCAATTATCAAGTCATCAGTAGATCAAATCAAATTAGAAAGTTTTTTCTTCAACATTGCTAGGGAAGTTGCAAGGAATAATAGCTTCTTTGAAGCTATGATTTATTCTCTATTTCTGAGGTAAGATTGAGGATTTTATTTGAAAGATTCAATCAATTCATTATTTTAAGATTAGATTAACACCATTTGCACAAGTAGTTAGCTACACCTAGTTAATTGTTTGTATTAGGTTCATTTATTAGATTAGAAGTTTTGTTCTTAAATATCATAAAAATAGTCCAAAAATATTTCCTTTGTTAGATTAATCGTTCATTTTCTTTGTTCATTTATATTCTGGAAAATAAAAAAACATAGTTTAGATTTGATTTGCTTTGTTAGTTTGTTTTAGTTAATTAGATGCAATCACATTTCATATGACAATTACGGGCCCCAAAGAACCCAAAGATTTTAGTTTTGAATCGGTAATACCACAACCAAATCTAGTGGTTCCACTTGCAGACATAGATCAAGGCCTTAGGTATAACATTTTCAAGAAAACTAGAGACATATAAAGAATCAACCGACAACTAGACACATTAAACATTGAAGATGATAAATTGTTTGAGTATTGGTTGAATCAACCAAATTACATATTACCTTGAGTATCTATATGACCATCAAAGGTCCACAACAAGAGAAATTTTTTGGCTATGGTTCAATGGTCCCATAACCAAATGAACCTAAAATACTCATAGAAATTGATACGGGACTCCATCTTCTTGTTCTCAAAACCCTAGCTCGATACGTCAAGAGGATAGAACAACCCAATGTGCTAAACATTGCAGCTGATCAGGCTTATGATTATTGGACCACCCCTAAGTGTAGATTACCTAAAATCCATTGGGCTTAGGCTCTTGATCATTCTTATGACCATAGAGGGACCATGACTAGAAAGAATTTATGGTTGTGATCCTACAGTTCCCCAACCAAATGGAACTAAGAACCGATTGGAGGTAGACACCAGATTGAGAGTGTTAGTATTTCAAACATCTCTATTACCACCATATATAATTAGATAATTGAATGTCCTAATCGAAGAAGCTCATTGAACCCTCTCGTTTTAGACAACACTGCTAACCATCCAGAGATCTCGAATGGAATCACACCTCTCACTTTTGATTGTTTCATGACCTTTTCTAGATAGAATTACGAGGCCCCATTCAATTTTCCATGAGTTCCACAACCAATAGATAGGATATCTCGGAGCTTGATATTGACTGGAGTCTCCGTGTTGCCATCCTTTCCAATTTCTCCATTTGAGCCACCTAGGTTAGACAGAATTTTGTTGCACATGACGAGCAGATTCCACCATTGCAAGTTGGAAACATTGTATTTCCTTGACCACTTTTTTTTACCATTTTCATGCAATTTTCGTCCATTACCATATTTGTTACCATTTAGCCATCCACATTTCCACATCGGCTGCCTCAACATGACCGCGGGGAGTCGAGTGTGTGGTTAAAGGTCACTTGTTGATTTCTTTTCGTATAAATTGGTGAACCCGACGTGAAGAGCTAGTCTCTTTTTGTTTCCACTTTATTCATCCATCTTCCTCTCTCCCATTATTCTGTGGGTATTTATATACCCCCCGAATATGTTAGGATACGATGGATATGGCTGACCCATTTTGGGTCTTGAAGCATATAACTATCAGATGGGTAGACAACAACAGTCACCCTCACTTTCTACATGGGAAAATAACTATTCAACCACCCATCTTAAAAATCCTCCTCCTTAGGGGACCAATGTTGGTTCCTCAAGTAAGGATTGAGGAAATTGATCAAATTACACAAACCCAACAACCTAAACTCTCAAGCTCTAACAACATGACTTTTACTAGAGAGACATGATCATCTCCTCGGGTCTTGTTCAAACAACCCATTAGTATGTAGTTTGACCAACTCCCACATTTAGATGAGGAGTATTTAGCAATTTTTAAAGAAGAGAACAATGCTTCCAAAACATGAGTCAACCTTTTGATAGGCCACAAGGACACGTTGATGTCTTGCTTCAAAACAATAATACTACCCCTCCTATAGTGGAAAATGTTTCCAATGAGGGGTGGATAAATAATGAGAAATTTATAGCGGGATATCATATCCCTCAAAGCATACTGCAAAGGTTCAACATCATATGCCAAAACAAAACACCACTCCATCAATGGGTGAAGTCATATCGACATTCGTGGACAAGGTCAAGGAGTTGGAAATTGCCCAAAATATTCATAATTAATATCTTTGGGAAAGGCAAGGTTCCTTTCTACCCGCATAACTATGGCCAAGTGCCTATTGCACTAGATCCTCCAGTTTACATGGGTGTTCCTAGCCCTAGAGACCTTCTAACTAGGTTGGGTACCTTGCGTATGCCCCCATGCTACATATGGATACCCTCCACATGTACCAACTAAAAGTGCATTCTCAAAGGCCAAACCATCTGGAAATGCAACGTTCCCTGGCTATGTGCCTCAACATCCATATCAAAATAATCCTCCCCCTTACATGCACATGTATTCTAAGTCACCACAGGGGGACATGTATTCTTATCCAAGCCCATATGGTCAACCACATGGGATGCCTTATTCCCTAACTAATTTATATGCCGCACTATTGCAAAACCATTTCCACCTATACTTCCCAATAAATGCCATAAATGGTTGAGTCTTACGTAGTAAGTACCTATTCATAATATCTATAGTGAAATTACTTGAATAATTCATATTATGAGCATAAATAGAACACCAAAAATACAATACCGAGATAAATGATCTCAATATGCACTTAAAATAGCTTCGCCACTTCTAGGGGTAACCTCAAAACCATATAATAAGACTCAAATGATCGAATGATGATGAAATACTACCTACAATCCCCTATATATACTATTCATATGTTATAGCCATCACCAAAGATGACCTACTAAGCATGAGAAAGTATAAATGATATAATAAAATGACATGGTAAGCCACAAGTCGAGATACTCATATCCTAATACAAGAAATAGATTCATGGCGTAGCATGCGCTTCCCCTTCAAACTAACATTATCCTCAATGTTGAATAATCCTGGATGTTGTTGTAGAAAACTTTCATCCTCCTAGGTCACATCTTCTATGCTTAGATTCTTCCACTTGATCAAATATTCCTTAATGTCTCTAGTTCTCGGTCTCTTGAAAGTACGTGTTTGTAGAATCTTCTCGGCTCCAAAATGATTCTTCCTTCCTCATCAATTTCTGGTAGCTCTGTCTAGGATGCAAATTTTTTTCCAATAACCTTATTCAGGTAGGAAACACGGAATACTGGGTGTATGCGTGAAGATCGAGGCAAATATAGTTCATAAGCAACACTTCCAATTTTTTGTAGAACCTAATAAGGACCATAATATTTAGGAGAAATTTTTTTCCTTTTTATGTTTCTTAAGGGACATCTACTTGTAAGGATGTAGACGTAAAAAATCACCAAGTCACTAATTTCAAAATGTCTTTCACTACGGTGTTGATCTTCTTGTTGTTTCATCTATTTTGTGCCAATGCCAAATTCTCCTTCAAACCAGCAAAAACTTGTTGGTGATGTTGAATGTTTTCCTAAACATCTCTAAACTTAGTTTTCACTACCAAGGAAGAAGTGATAGATGGTGGATGGTAACCATATAAAGCTAAAAATGGGTTCATTTGAGAAGGGGTATGAAAAGATGTGTTATACCATCATTCTACAAGTGGTAGCCATTTAACCCACCGTTCCTACTTATTTGATACAAAACAACGTAGATACCCCTCTAAGAATTTTTGACCACTTCCATTTTCCCATCGGTTTAAGGAGGGTAAGATAAATTGTGAGCTAGTTGAGTACCCAAACATGCAAAAATTATGTCCAAAATTTACTTGTGAAAATAGGATCATGATCACTTACAATTATCTTTAGGGTTCCATGTAGCCTTTGAAGCTGTCTCCAAAAAAATAGTTGCAACCGTACTAGATACAAATGGATATGATAGGGCAAGAAAATGGGTATATTTTGTGAGCCTATCCACAATCACCAAAATAACATTCTTACCCTTTGAACAAGGCAATCCTGTGATGAAATCCATGGATACCTTCTTCCATCTCTTGCTAGGAATTGGTAATGGTTGCAATAGACCTAGTGTCTTAATGGTTTCACCTTTATTTTGTTGGCACACCAAACACTCAGATACAAATTTTTTTACATACCCATTAGTTCCTTCCCAAAATAATTCTCTTTTAATTCTATGATATGTCTTCAAAAACTTAGAGTGTACTCTAACAGGTGATGCATGTAGCTCTACAATAATCTTATGCTTCAACTCAAAATATTTACACAAGAATAACATGTCCTTGTACCATAGGGTATTACCTTTCCACTCAAATTTGTTAGATGTTATAGAGCCTTGCTTGATATTATGCATTATAAATTATGTATCCTTGTCCTTATCCCATTCCAATCTTTCTTCATCCACCAAATCGGCCTTCAATATGGACATTGCACATAGTAAGGCATCTACGATGTATCCCTTGGATAGCACATCGTCAGTCTACTAAATTTTCTTTACCCTTTTTGTATATGATTTCAAAATCAAAACCCAACATTTTTGTTACCCAATTTTGTTGTTCCTCGATGATAACATTTTATCCAAAATGTATTTGAGACTATCATGATCAATTTTTACCTACAAGTGTCTACCCATTAGATAGGGCCTCCATTGCTTGACAAATAGCCATCATTTATTTCTCATAGACAGGTTTGAGTAGATATTTTCCTTTGAATTGGTGACTCTCAAATGCAATTGGTCTTCCTTCCTAAATTAGAACTACTCCCAATCCGATCTGAAGTGCCACATTCAACAATGAAGGTTTTTTAGAAGTTGGGAGTAACCAAAACTGGGGTGGTGCACATGGATTCCTTTGACTGCTCAAAGGATTTAGTGACTACATCTATCTAATGGAATACATCCTTCTTTAACAATGCAGTGAGTGGAGCTGTGATTCTACCATATCCTCTCACAAATATTTTGTAGTACCCTGTTAGTCCTAGGAACCCTCGAGATTTTGAGAGTCTTGGGCCTTGGCCATTCCACCATATCTTTGATCTTCGAGGATCAAATTTGACACATTCATGGGATACAATGTGACTCAAGTAATCTACTTCTTGTACACCAAAAGAACATTTATATGGCTTTACATAGAGCTTATGTTTTTCCAAAACTTCCAACACTTTATTTACATGTTGTAAGTATTATTCCCATGTCTTACTGTAAATCAATATGTCATCAAAGAAAACTAATACAAATTTCCTTAAAAATGGCCTAAAAAAGTGTTCATCAAGCTTTGAAATGTTGAGGGAACATTTATAATACCAAAAGGAATTACCAAAAACTCATAATGGCCCTCATGAGTCCTGAAAGCCATTTATGAACATATTCATCTCTTATTCTAATTTGATGGTACCCCAAATGAAGATCTAATTTTGTGAAATAAATAGCACCATGCAATTCATCAAGTAAATCATCAATTACTGGAATAGGAAACTTATCTTTGATGGTGTACTTGTTGAGTTCTTAGTAATCTAGACACATCCTCCATGTTTCATCCTTCTTACGTACCATGACCACTGGTGAAGAATATGCGCTCTAGCTATGCCTGATGATACCTGCCTTCAACATTTGCTACACCATTTTCTAGATCTCACTTTTCTAGGAATATGGGTATCTGTATGGTCTGATATTAGGTGGTTGGCTCCCTAGAATCAACCAAATGGCATGATCATGATCCATAAATAAGGGCACTCCCTTTGTAATTACATAAAAATAGATAAGGCAAAGCATCATAAATCTTCTTAAGATTAGGTGGCATTGAAGACTCTATATTTTGTACCTTTACGGAAAATAAATTTTCTAGAAATCCATCTACTCCATTTTTGATAACCTTCTGCATCTGATGAGAGATAATAACATGTGGATACTTAGCTACCATCCCTTTCAATAGTATTGTCCTTCCTTTTGAATGAAATTGCATGAAAAATTCTTGGAAATTCATTTCTATACTACCCAAGGTTGTGAGCCATTGGACACCCAAAACAATATCTGTCCCTCCCACAAAATAACAAACATAGGTGAGTCTAACATGTAGTATCCCATGGAAAGCTTGATACTATGGTACTGTCCTATGCACTTGACTGTCCCACCATCCATAATCATAACTCGTATTTCTTGAGTTGGGTAAATAAAAAAATTGAGGCGGCCAACTAACTTACTATTTATGAAGTTATGAGTACTCCCGAGTCAATCAACACCGTCACTTTCTATTTTTGAGATCGCTAGTAACCTTGAGTGTTTGAGGAGTACTAATACCGACAACGCATTTTAAGAAATTTTAGGTTGGTGATCCTCTACTTCATCTTCTATTGGTTCCTTAGCTTCTCCTACAATTTCATCGCCTCTTCATCCTAATTTCCTCCTTCAATATAGAACAACTTCTTCTCACCACATTTGTGTCCCAGTCCATATTTGTTATCACAGTTAAAACATAATCCTTTTTATCATTTTTCTTTCATTTTTTGAGAAGTCAATCTAATTAGACAAGTGAATGATGGGGAAGGGGTACTATGGTCTTTGGTGTTAGTGAAAGGTTGCCTCCTACTGCAAAGAAATTTTTCCTCTGCTCTACGTGCCATGATAATAGAATTAGAAATATTGAGTGGATTAAACATATGTACCTCATGCTCAATGTGGTCCTTAAGACCCCAAGAAACAGGTCATTCAAGTTCTCTTCTGTAATATTCTCCACCCTTAAGGATAGGTTCTAGAATTGATGCACATAATATTTTACTGATCCTGTTTGTCTTAACTTTTCCAATTGACTAAAGTAGTTATCTAAAACACTGGAACTATAGTGAAATCATAACTCCTTCGTAAAACCTATCCAAGTGAAACTGAGATCACTCTTCTACCTCCGAGCACATAACCATCGATGCCGAGATGAATTAGTCTAGTTTAAAATACATGGATGCCATGGTTGCCTTATTTCCTAATGGGGTTTGATGTAAATCAAAGAATTTCTCCATTTGATTTATCCGATTCAAAGTGGATCTTTCCCATTAAATTTGTGGATCTCCACTTTCGACATCATGTTCCATTGTTGTGAATAAGTTGAATTCGATTGGGCTGGAAAAGTGATCCAACATGGTTATTTTTTTCCATTATTCTGAACTAAAGATCCTCTTTGGTTGATTTGAGACTAATTTGGGACATACTGTTTACCCTTTATATGGTGCATGATATCATCCAACTGCTGATTGATTTGGTTTGTCTCCTTTAGAGACCATCTCATATTATACATTTCATGAGTTCATACTTGAGTTGGATCACCTTATGATCAATTGAGGTAAACCCTAGTGCTTTGAGGAATCTGTAATTACCCTTCGACTCCAAATCTTCTATCATTACCCATCTTTATCTCGGGTTTTACTCAAGTGACTAGATTATTTTTGGCTCTTATGGAAGGCCCCACCATGATGTCAAACCCTAGTATTTAGGGTTTTAATACAAATTCAACGAAATAAAAAAACACAAAAAGATACTACAAATATTTTTAGGGCTTTCCAAAAATGTAAAGAACTTGGAAAAAGTCCACAAATTTCAGCCTAGTGAGTGATTTTATGAAAAACCCTAAATTTGCAATACATTTTGCAAAATAAATCAAAAATTCTAAAAATTTCAGGGAATCTTACTTAAACTTATTCTAAACTCGGTTAAACAATATCTAACAAATTCTCTCAAGTTCACAAGATATATTGAAAATAAACAATTAGGGTTTTTGCTCTAATTTTGGCTCAAATCGTAGCTCTGATACCACTTTTAATGAAATTACTTGTATAATTCAGATTATGAGAATAAATAGAACATAAAACAACACAATATTTCAGATAAATGATCTCAATATCACTTAAAATAGCTTTGCCACTTCGAGGGGCTACCTCCAAACAATACAATAAGACTCAAATGCTCAAATGATGATGAACTACTACCTATAATCCCATATATATACTATTTATATGTTATGGCCATCACCAAGGCCGACCTACTAAGCATGAGAAAGTATAAATGATATAGTAAAATGATATGGTAGGCCACAAGTAAGCTATTCATATCCTAATACAAGCATTAGGTTAAGGGCATAGAATTATCTAAAAGAGCCTCTTGAGTTCCCTATACTGAGAATGTCATGCTCCCAAGACCTCTAGAATGTGAAGCTACTAGACCAAAGGGTCAAAGAAAAATCAGTAATGTGTGAAAAACTTGATTATATGGTCAAAAATAGAGTTTTGATGAAGTGATGGGAATCAAAGAAAAACATATCAGTGTTGTGATGTGATAATATAAGTCTAGGTGACCAAAATAGGTAAGCTATGCAAAAAGGGTTGAAATTGGTGATGATTACGGATCACTTTGGTGTTTTGGGATTAGAGATTGATGATGATTATAGATCACCAATTATTCCAAAAATGGAAAATTTATAAGGAAAACTAGGAGTGAAAAATGGTTCATTTGTAACGTGTCATTATGCAATTTGAGATCTATGGTTAGTCATTTTTATTGTTTTTAAGAGTTGGAGGTGAGTAGAAGTGTAAGAAAGAGGCATCGAGACCAAGAGAGGGGTAAGTAGATTTCATTTTGTATTAGTTTTTATTTTTGTGTTTTTTTAAATTTTAGGGCGGGGACATCCGATTAGTGCTAATCATCCCATCGATGGTGATCATATGGATTATCATTGATATGTTTAGTAAAATTGTCATCGATTAACAATTGACGATGATTGGATTAATTTTTGACAAAGATGTTAAGTGATGTGTTGTTTTTATATTTGTGAAGGTTAGAGACACTATCTATCTATGTGACAGAGTCCCAGAGATGTTGGAGAGGATTAATGAAGATGTTAAAGATTTTGAGTGGGCCCATTTAACGACTGTTGGTTTAGGAGGATTCTACCACTAACAAAAGATTCTCTTAGATGTGGGGTTGATGGTGGATTTGATAGAGATAGGGAGCTAAGTACATGTACATTATGGTTCCGTGCATCGATGAGATGACCATCACCATGTACATGATTATGTGATTTCCTATCCGGGGTGAGAAGATAGTACCCATTATTGGAGAGGCTGTCCAGAGACCATGAGATGGTTGTATGGAGATAATGCCCTAGATATTGGATATATAAGAGTGGGATTTCATATTGAGAGATACTATGATGAAGAGGTGTTGGGTAGATAGCTGATGTCGGTGGTGATGTTGGAAATTTCATGTTATGTACTACCGAATTCGGGGGCAAAAAGTTTTCATGGACATTTATGGGTATCATAGTTGATATCATGGAGCACCATATAATATATGCCTGGGATCTGCTCTAATTTCTCGGGTATACCATGAGCTTTGGATGTTTGTGATAGGTCACGAGGTTTGGGTTGGATGTGTGATTCTTATTACATTATTGGGTATATGAGCATACGTTTTAGTGAGGCCACTAGGCCTACCTAGGAGAATAGGGTGACTAAATAGAGTATGTGGTGGGGTTTATGTAGTGGTGATTTGATTATATGAGAGATGATGGAGTGGAGAGGGACCATACCTACTATGATGATTAACTATGGGGTTTATCGGTAGATGACGTATTCTCGGAGGTTATATGTGAGATTCCCTACATGTTTGGGCATGGATGTGGAGTTGGCGAGGTTGAGGTGGGTATTGTATATTCGAGGGAGAAGGGAAGAGATGAGGTACTAGAATTTCCTAGAGTGTGGAGGTAGTTATTTCTTCCTCGTAAAATATTGGGTGAGCTAATAATCTATCGAAAATATGATTCGAGAGAGGGACTTTCCCACACCGGTAGGAGACGAGGCGGGGTAGGCCGAGGAGGTAGGGTGCTGTCATCACCAATCCAAAGCCACTATGATAACTCTTCACCGGGAACTCCTCGTGCTATGATTATTTACTAATGCACAGCCTTTAGTTTGGTGGATGTAATCTGGAAACACAACAACAAACATAACACAAGAATACCATAGACTTTGATAAGAAGGAATGATGATAAATCTGAAATATCAGAGTAAATTATAATATTAACATGAAATTGTTACAATCTCACCCATGAGGTACTTCAAGTGTTATTGACTTCACTTGCCTTTCACCAAGACTATGGGAGAAACTTTACAATTACACCTCTCAATGGCTTCTTCAACACACCTTTAAACTGATGGCTTCCTTTACACACTTCATACAATATTTCTCACTACTTCCTTCTATGCTAAATGAGGGGGTGGCCTCTTTATTTATATAACTTTCAGGCTTATCCATCTTATCTCTAAGATAGGATAAGAAATCCACTCTGACGAATCATATTCCATACCTTAACTCTTATCTGTACATGTAAGCTTATCTTTTAAGATAAGATAAACCTTATCATTTCACATGGGTTCCACATTTTTAGACTTTTTACAAATAAAGTACACAAAATATTTATGACCTCACTCCTTGTCCTTATTACCAATATAATATTTCTAATTCCTAATCATGTAGACCCTACTTCTCTACTTACTCAAACTTTGACATTTTAACATTACCGGACCACTTAGGACAAATATTTACTTTTTACCACAACATTCCTATTGTAATTTTGACTATTACCGTACTATACATTATTGGCGACGTTGTACTGGCAGTGCCATTATCTTCTATCGGACGCTACTACTAATTATACTTAACAACATCCTATTCCTAATACATACATTAATGAAATAGAAATTACGGAGGAAAATTTTAGTGTTGACATCTTCCCTCTTCCTAGCTTCTACTCCATCCTCGAGTAGACTATTCAGTGCTTGGAAAATCTTCAACTTGTCGTGGTTGACCCATTTCATAATGGGAGTGCCATCTAATTCCTCCGATGCAGACGTACCATTTTCATGCACACTGCTATTTTGTAGGGCCCCATCCATTTTGGAAGAAATTTTTTCTATCTTTTTTTTGTATACGGAATCATATACTAGAACCAAGTCATTCACATGAAATGGAGACCACTGGATCTTTTGATCAAAGTATTCCTTCGCTTCATTTTCTTCTTATAGCTTGTATCCTTAGCTATTTCCTTATTTCCTCTAGCAAATGAAGATGTACCAACCTTTCTTTTACTGAATCACTTTCATCCATTCTTTCATTTTCCATTACCATGACCGTGGGAATATCAAACTCAATAGGAAGAATTGGATCAATGCCATAGGCCAACTGAAATGGAGAGTATCCTGTTGCTAACTTTGATGTTGCCCTATATGCCCACAATGTTGCATGAATCCTTTTATCCCATTTATGTACCTGTAAGGCTGCATCTTTTGCTAGAATTTGACACAACACAAAATTTGTTCGTTCCACCTGTCCATTTGTGCTTGGCTTGTATGTTGTTGCCTTCCTGTGCTTAATAGAAAACTTATTGACTAGGGCTTCTGCCACCTCATTAATGAAGTGGCTTCCTTGATCTGTTAAAATTTCTAATGGACAACCAAATCTGGTGACAATACATTCATATATGAACCTTGCCACTTCATCCATGGAAGTTGTTTTCAATGGCCTAGCTTCAACCCATTTGGTTAAATAATCTGTGGCAACTACAATATACTTATTTTGGCATGAGATAGTTGGAAGTGGACCTACAATGTCTATTCCCCACTTTTCAAAGGGACCAAGTGGAATAATAGGACATAATGGAGCTGATGAATTCTTACGGTTACCATGTGTTTGATAAATATCACATGTCTTACAATAATTATAACAATCTTTAAAAAGAGTGGGCCAGTGATAACCTGCATCCAAGATCCTTCTTGCTATAAGTTGTCCAGAGAAGTGCCCTCCACATGTACCATTGTGGAATTCTTCTAGCAGTTCCTTCCCTTGATCACGTCCAACTGCCCTCTTATACTGTCCATCAGGTCCTATTCAAAATAATACTCCATACAGAATAGAATATGGACGACTGGCTTGAGTAATCTTTCTCTTAGTCTTTGCATTGGCACCATCAGGAAACTTGAATTCATTAGATAATTCCAAATATCTATGTATTCAATAGGGATTGTGTCGAGGATAACAATTGCATCGGGAAATCATCATCATCACAAGATGATCCTAAACCATCATAGGCTCGAGAGAGTGCATCCGTATTGACATGCTTCTTTCCGGCCTATCTATAATATCAAATTCAAATTCTTGTAGCAAAATTATCCATCTTGCTATCCTCCCTAATGGGTTAGGCTTATTTACAATATATTTTAGAGCACGATGATCTTCTACAACTAGAAATTTTTTTCCCTAGCAAGTAATTCCTAAACTTCTTTACAAAGCCAAAAATGATAGCTAAAGCCTCTTTTTCAGATTCTGAGTATAATTTACCTCAAGACCTTTGCTCATTTGTCTCCTCCCAAAGTAAATTGGATGTTCATTCCCATTTTCATCCTTTTGGCTCAAAGTACTTCCTAGTGCTGCATCTAAGGCATCAGTGTATACAATGAATGGCTAGCTCTAATCTGGATTCTTTAAAATAGGTGAAGACACCAGGGCTTCCTTCAGTTGTCCAAAAGCTTCATGAGCTTTATTTCCTGGTTCATAAGTAACATCCTTCTTCAAGAACTAGGTTAGTGGCTGTGCAATCTTTGAGAAATTCTTGATGAACCTTCTATAGTATCCCACATGGCCCAAAAATGATCTCAACTTACTTCTATTCATAGGAAATGGTAACTCTTTTATTTTTGAAACTTTATCAGGATCAGTACCAATACCATCTCTGGATACAACATGCCTTAAAAAAACACCTTTAGAACATCCAAAGACACACTTTGTAGGGTTTAGTGAGGCTTGTGCTTCATCTAACCTTTGAAATGTTGTCTCCATTTGGTGCAGGTGGTCCAACTTGCTCCCATAGATGTAAAAATCATCCAGAAATACTTTGATGAAGGTCCCAATGTAGGGTTCAAACACCCTATTCATCAAACGCTAGAATGTTGCCGAGCATTACACAACCCAAAAGGCATAACTCTATAAGCAAACATTCCCCAAGGAGTGGTGAACGTGGTCTTCAGCTGATCTTTCTCTACTATACGAACTTGGTTGTAGCCGTTATATCCATCAGCAAAACTATAGCACTCCTGGCCAGCTACTTCATCCAAGATCTGATCTGAAAATGGAAGAGGGTAATGATCCTTCTTTGTTGCCTTATTGAGCTTCCTGTAATCAACACAAATGCGTAGCTTCCCATTCTTTTTTATTGAGATCACAATGGGAGAAACCCATTCTGAATTCTCCACAGTAAATATGAATCCTGCATCAAGTAACTTATCTATTTCTTCTTTTACAGTCTTGGAAAAATTAGGATTCATTCTATATGGCATTTTCTTTATGGGCTTAGCACCATCTACCAGCTCAATAGAATGTTCTACCCAACTTACTTGACGGAGTTCCTTGTAATCAAAAGTGAATATGTGTATGTACCTTCGAAAGAGCTGGAGGTAGGATTCCTTCTCACTCTCCATCACAACATCACCAATCTTTATTTGTTGGAGACGATCATCAACTTCTTCTTTAGATAATTTTATGGGGTCATGAGTTAGTGTGACTGGAAGGATATCCATGACTGAAACATCAACCTCAATTTCTTCATCTTCAGTGTCCACTTCACTGGTACTAGAGTAATCAGAGGATGTCCAATCATCAGTTTCATCACTTGAATCCACAGGTTCTGCCTTATGATGTCGAGGGATCACATTTATCTTCACCCTCTCTCTACCATGTCCAAGTGTCATGAAACCTTCATTCCAGTAGTTTCTTGCATGAACTCTCCTTAGCCATGGTCTTTCCAGTAGCATTGGGTATGCAACAGTACCATTTTTCATCACCTGAAAGTCTACCACACATACAACACCAGGCGAGATATTGCCACATTTGAAACTACACCTTCGGTTTAGTTTTTCCTTTATTTAATGACCTTAACATAAGTGTTGAAGGGCGACCAATTTTAAACCCAACATATTCATTACTGAGACTCGGTCATTACATTAACTGCAGCACCTCCATCAACTAAGACATCATGAATTGAAATACTATTACATAATACCTCAGCTTGTGGAGCATAGGGATCCGCCTCTACCTCCAAAACAGGGACCTCAACCTCCTTCCTTCGTCGAGCATTGAGTCCACTTCGCAACTCTCGCCTCTTCTCAGAAGACAGCCAAGATTTGACCATATGTAATATTTGTAGGCCTTTTGGACAGATCTTCTAAGATGGAGTATGGTCCTTGTCCCTGTGAAATCAAAAAATCCTGCACACCCAACTTTCTTCTACTATGTTTCTTACTAGTTTCTCCTTTCATCTTCTTAGGATCATTTCATCTTGGTTATCTTTTTATTTTTTTATTTTTGTTACAAACACATCTACTTCATTATTTATGCTCTTATCTACTATATCAAAAGAATTCATAGGTGCTTTTCCTTTATCATTATCTCCTTTACCAGATGTAGAAGCTCTATCTGGACAATTATACTTATAATGACCCTTTTTATAACAACCATAACATACAACTTCAGAAATATTTCTTTTTGGATCTCTATCTCCTCTCTGAGAACTAAATTCTTTTCCTTAAAGAAGATTAATAGTTAATTGACCCATCTTTTTGAGCAGATCTTCATACTCAGTAGATGTACTAGGAGAAATATTTGTGCTCACCAAGGAGTGGTTGTGGATTCTGGACCAAAGGTGTTGGTGTAGGCTCTACTTTAGCAACAATTTCTTTGGGCTCCTCTTCCATGCTTTCTTCTTGCCTTCTTGCAATCTCTTTTTCTTGTTCAATGGTAGCTGGGCGGTCATACTTCACTCGTTGTCTGATCTCTGGCTTCATCCCAAGAATGAAGTGCTTACATAGGAGATTATCCACTTTGTGAACATTAACCCATCCGCTAATCCTTCCTTCCGGATTTGGGCATCGAGCTTCCTCCTTAGCTCTAGAACACGAGCATGATAATCCCTTATCTTCTCCTTCTCTCCTTGGGATAGCTTTGTGATCTTGATCATGAGATCTGCATATTTCTGTTGTTCACCAAATTCTTCAAGAAAACTTTCAGTTAATAAATCCCATGAATTTTTCACATTTTCACCTAGTGTTTCAAACCACCTAAGTGTTGAACCATCCAAAAAGGTAGGAAAAAATTCAGTCCATTGTTCCCTTCTTATAAGGCCATTACAAATACAAGATCGTTTAAACTCTTGAATGAAAGAGGAAGCATCTTCATTAGATTGGGCTGAAAAAATAGGAATCTTCCCCATTTTCAAAAGTAACCACCGTAAAATACCAACCCACAAGTACAATCAACAAGACTTATGTGCACAAATAATTGGAATCACTGTAATAGAAAGTGACTTTACACCTTTCTACAGTAAAATAGAAATGACCACGGTAACTATGGTAAAACTTGACTTACTGCGGTAAAAACTGACTTTACTGTGGTAAACACTATTCATAGTAAAAAGTGAAGTTACTGCGGTAAATACTATTCACGGTAAAAAGTGACTTTACTATGATAAATACTATTCACAACAAAAATGACTTTACCATGGTAACTACTATTCACGGTAAAAATGACTTTACCATGGTAACTACTATGCACAGTAAAAATAAGGTTACCCTCCAATTGATTTTTGACTAAGTGGGAATATCTCTCCAGAAAATCCACCAACGAGGAACGGTCTCGGTAATGGAACCAAAATGTCATCACCAATCAGGCACTATGATAACTCTTCACCAGGAACTCCTCATGCTATGATTATTTACTAATGCACAACCTTTAGTTTGGTGGATGTAATCTGGAAACATAACACAAGAATACCATTGACTTTGATAAGAAGGACTGATGATAAATCTGAAATATCAAAGTAAATTATAATATTACATGAAATTGTTACAATCTCACCCATGAGGTACTTCAAGTGTTATTGACTTCACTTGCCTTTAACCAAGACTATGGGAGAAACTTTACAATTACACCTCTCAATGGCTTCTTCAACACACCTTTAAACTCGATGGCTTCCTTTACACACTTCATACAATATTTCTCACTACTTCCTTCTATGCTAAATGAGGGGGTGGCCTCTTTATTTATAGAACTTTCAGGATTATCCATCTTATCTCTAAGATAGGATAAGAAATCCACTCGACGAATCATATTCCATACCTTAACTCTTATCTGTACATGTAAGCTTATCTTTTAAGATAAGATAAACCTTATCATTTCACATGGGTTCCACATTTTTAGACTTTTTACAAATAAAATACACAAAATATTTATGACCTCACTCCTTGTCCTTATTACCAATATAATATTTCTAATTCCTAATCATGTAGACCCTACTTCTCTACTTACCCTAACTTTGACATTTTAACATTACCGGACCACTTACAACAAATATTTACTTTTTACCACAACATTCCTATTGTACTTTTGACTATTACCATACTATACATTATTGGCGGCGTCATACTGGCAGTGCCATTATCTTCTATCGGATGCTACTACTAATTATACTTAACAACATCCTATTCCTAATACATACATTAATGAAATAGAAATTACGGAGGAAAATTTTAGTGTCGACAGAACCAGAGGCCATAAATTTAGATGATGCTAAAGTTGTGTAGGGTTTTCGTGAGAGGTGGATGCATAAGTTGGCCACTCAAGGAGATAGGGTCGGGAGGAGGAGAGGGGTGGAAAGTAGAATGATGGGGGTGATGATGGTAAGGAGTTGGATCAACTATAGGAATATTTTTATGCATAATAGTTGGAGAAAGATAAGATGATGGTAAAGTGGTACACTTTGCTTGTCTAGAGTGAGACACCCTATAACATGAGAGAGATCAGAAAAACTTAGATCACAACACAAAAAAATAATGAGATATGTATCACCAATAGTGATACGTCTTTGTGGGTTAAGTATGGGGAGGTGGGGATGAATTTAGAGGTCTCGGTGAGTGTATCCCGGGGAATACAAATGAGTGTAGGGTAGGTTGTTATACCTTCAAGAGGAGTGCCATCAATAGGAGGGTAGATGGGGCCTCCAGGTTTGGTGACTATTGAGTAGTATCGAGATCTTTGGAGAGGAGATGAGATACTATGAGCACCTAGTGACGAGAGAACATTCTTAGTGTATCTCGCTATGCGGAACATAGGGTGAGTGAGTGTAGATCAAGCTAACAAGATACCTCAGCAAGAATTGGGAGTGTCGCATGCCTTGGATAGATCCAAGGCTTGATGGAGGAGTTGCAAGTGGCTAGGGTGGAGACCGAGTGTGCGATTTCTATTTTAGCACATAGTATGTGGATTTTGTATATGAATTAGATATAGATGATTTTGTATAAACATTATTGATGATATATATATATATATATATATATATATATATATATATATGATTCTAGTTTTGGATTTATGAGTTGATTCATTTTTATGTGATGTTATATATGATTTTATGATGAGATGTTGAGATATTAAATATTTTAGATGTATTTGATATGATGTTAGATGTATAGATGCTAATGTGATGTTTAATGTTGATATGATGTTTTGATGTGATGTTTGATGTTGATATGATGTGACTCAAATGTAGTGATCTTGATGTATGTTTCAAAATGTGTTTTAATCATGGTTGAGAATAAATGTCAACTATTTGATTTTGAAATGGATTTGATGCCTATATGATCTCGATGATAAATTAAATAGGTATGATAATGCACTAGAGGACTTGTAAAATATTTTACCTTATAACTAATCAATAATTATTCACATGTAGGATCTTCTATATAGATGGAAATGAACTTATATACCTTATTACAACATGGGAAGGGTTCATATGTAATTTTTATGGGGGGAGTAGGTTCTCCTTTGATGGTTTGTAGTCTTATACCCCAGCCTACATTTTTATCATGCAACCGATCAATGTCAAAAGTTTTCTTTTGATGGGAAAGTTGATCAATGTGGGAAGCTTTCCTAGGATGATTTTGATATTTTGAATTTTATATGAAGGATGATCAATGCGGGAAGCCTTTTGTAATGATATTGGGTAGCCATCCTTCAAGGGAGTGGTCTATATTTTTGATTTTGATTTTAAATAGTCATCCTTTGAGGGATGGGTGTATGTTTGATAGACAACTATCATTTGAGGGGTCATTATTTCTATTTATAGTGTGTTTAATAGTTTTCCTTTAAGGGATTAGTCTATATTTTTGATAATATACATCCATGCGTATATTTTTAAATTTTATGTGAGTTGAGAGTAGGCCTAGTAGACCATTTGAGGAGGGGAAAAGACGTGTGTACAAACCACACATGTGTACCCTTAGCATGTTTTTAATTTGGTAGATAAGGGTAGATGAGAGTAATGATTGCGATGTTCCTAATTATGAAAAGGAACCTATCCATGGGGAAATGTGATGATTAGAGCCATGGTTATTATATTTAAGGTCGTTGATATATGATATTGATAGAGGACCACATAATTCCAAATGATTAGGATGGTAAATGAGAGGTTGGTGGCGGAATGAGATCTTTGATGTGAATAATCTCATGAAAATAGATGTGTTAAAAATATAAAGGACACATGTCCAAGGCATTTAGAAGTTCCTTTACACGTTTACCATCAAGGGAGGCTAATCGATAGGCTCTTGAACCATATTTTTGAGTGATGACATATGGACTGATCAAGTCAAGGAAAAATTTCCACGCTCACTCCTTTCCAGAGTAGTCACAATTTGATTCTCTTTACTGAAAATATCACCAATGTTGAAGTCACGTTTAACATGTTTCTTTGTATGCTAATTTGACGCACTCTAGATAGATATGATGATGTTTGAGGTGTGTTAGATGGAATTCTTATAATAGTTTAGGTTATGCTAAGCATTCTTGACGATAATCCTCGTTAGAGATAAAATCTATGAGGGATAGATGGAGAGATGAGATTTGAACTTCAAGAGGTAGAATTTCCTTAGATCCATAGACCAAAGAGAAGGGCATAACACATGTAGGAGTATAGATGCTGGTTCAATAGGTCTAGATAGAAAAAAATTTGGAGATGTCGATTTTTGCCTTCTTGATTGATGATTTTCATGAGGATTTTGTTGAGTGTTTTGTTAGAATATTTTGTTTGACCATTTTCTTGTGGATAGTAAGGGGATGAAAAGCTAAGTTTGATGTTATAGGTGTCACAAAACTTTTGATTTTTTAAAAAAATATTTTCCATTATCTATAATAATTTTGTGAGGAATGTTAAAACAATAAATAATGTGATGATGGATGAAATCAAATATTTTATTGAATTTATTGGAGATACGGGGATAAATTCCACCCATTTTGTAATTTTTTTAGTATAAAAGATTAATAGAGTGATGGAGTTGTGACGAACAAGTGTTGATGAGGAAAATGAGGTCAACTCTCCATAGTGAGAAAGACCACAAATCTTGAGCGAGTTGTAGGGTTTGACTTGGAATGTGAGTGAGATTAGAGTGTTGCTGAAATTTGACACACTTTTTAACGTATGCATAACACTATTGGTTAAGGGTAGGACAATAATATCCCATCCATAGGAAATGTTTGGAAACAACCAAACAATGGAAATGTCTATGACATATACCATCACCGAATTTTGGATATTTTTGGTGGATTCATGAGATTTGAGGCATCAAAGTAGGATACCATCAAATACGCGTTTATAGAGAACACTTCCTATGATGATGTATGTGTTAACATGTCGAAGAAAATATCTTATAGCATTTTCAGATAGATCGAGAGGCAATTTTTGATTGAGAGAGATAGTCACAAGTTTGAGTGTACCAAAGATATGTGTGATTGTCTTCGACAAGATTAATGAAATGAGTTCATTGGTATGATATGGTTGGTCGAGTCAATGCACAATGATGAATACCTTGGAATATTCAGTTAATAAAGGGATATGTGATGAAAGAGAAGCCATATATTCCACAGTTTTTAATAATCAAATAAATGTCTAGATTGTATATCGATCAAAGGCTTATCAGAGGAATTGAACAATGTTTTTATATTTTTATAAAATTTCATTTTTACATTAAAAAATTCATTTGATTTGATTTATGACAAGTTGATAATATTCATAGATGTCCAAGATTTGAATTTAAAGAATAAAAGGGTATGAGTATGCTAAGGAGGTATGATGATGATACCGACACCTCCCCTACGACACATAAATACTTTGAAGAAAAGTGTCATATTGAGAGGAGTGTATTATTGATAGATAATGTTGATGGATTCATTAGGAAATTGTTCATAAGGTTGTTGATTACTAGAAGCGAGAGATTTTCCGAGATGGTCAGCAATGGCTTGTCCCTTGATAGATTTTTGTGATATGAATTCTAGGTCAAATTCAGTCATAAACATGATCCATTGAGTGATATGATCACTGTGGTATGGTTTAGAATACATATATTTGAGAGGATTTAAACTAGTGACAACATAGGTCTTATGATTAAGAATATAATGAAAAAATTTAGAATTAGTGAAGTAGAGAGAACAACAAAACTTTTTGGCTTCATTGTAACAAGTTTCGTAGTCATGAAGAGTGTAGATTACATAGTGAATTACCTACTCTCTACCTTTATCCTCTCGATGTGCTAGCATAATAACCGAGATAATGTTTAGTAGCATATATATTTAGATAAACCCCCTCTTGTAGATTTGTAAGCACTAGTGGTGATATAAGATATTGTTTGAGGTCTTCAAAGGCCTTTTGACAATGGTGATCCAATTTGCAATGGACATATTTTCAAAAGAGATGATGGAAAGCTTAATAGTGATCTAAAATCCAAGAAATGAAATGACGGACTGATTGGAGTCTTCCTTGGAGACTACAAAATTGTTTGATATTAAAATAAGATGGCATCTCAATGATGGATTTGATTTTGATAGGGTCTACTTCAATACCCATGATGGAAATGATGAACCTTAGGAGTTTACCATTGAGAACATGAATACACACTTGGATGGGTTAAGGCATACAATGCACTAGATAAGAAGGAAAAGATGACATAAAGGAAGACAAGATGGTATCTTCGGTGTTTATATTTACCTAATATGTCGTTGACGTATTCTTCTACATTTTTATGGATGAGATCATGGAAGCTATAATTCATATCATGTTGATAAGTGGTCCCTATATTTTTAATTTTGAAGGGCATGACGTGGTAGAAAAAATTCCCCAAGGGGTAATGAAATATGTCTTATGTTGATCATCAGTTGAGATAAGGATTTTATTGTATCCGAAAAACCATCTATGAGAGATAATATTTCATGTCTGTTGTGAGGTCGACAAGTTGATCAATGTTAGGAAGAGGGAAATCATCTTTAGGAAAAGTGATATTGAGATCTTAGAAGTCTGTGCAGATGTGTAACTTTCTAGAGGATTTGGTTACAGGTACAATATTGGAAACCCATTATGGATAGTCAATGGGTAATATGAAGTTAGTAGAAAAGAGACATTGTAACTATTTTTTGATGAGGAGGGATATACGAGGGTGCATCCTACATAGTTTTTATTTGATAGGATTAGCATTGGGGATTGTGATGATGTTTTGGATAATGATGTTAGGGTAAATACCCATCATGTCACTATATGACCATGCAAAGACCCAAATGTGTTTGGAGAGGAAGTTGGTAAATTCATTTAACTCTTCCGAATCTAAATATTGACCAACCTTGACTATGTGAGGGTCTTGTGAAGTCCCTATGTTGATGTCGATAGTGGATTCATTAAGGAGTGTCGATGTTTCCAAAAGTAGATTCTTTTGAAGGTAAATAATCCTCTCTGCCACCATTTATAATAGTATGGATTGATTGTCATGGCATTGAAGAATACCAATGGTAGGGGAGCCTTCCTATATCATTTCAAGTAATACAATAGGAAGGGTCTTAGTGTCATCATTAGTTTGATAAGTGAGTGATGATAAGGTGACTACATTGATTAAAAAAATTAGGGGATAGAAATGACATCATACGTGTCGATAGATTTATCATGTGAAGATGAAGGGGTGAATTTGGGTTCTTTATGAATCTATATGTAGTGATCACAGAGGTTTTGAGGATGGTTTGTGAAAACCATATCCAAATTTCACATGAAGTTTTTCAGAATGGTCAAATACCAAGTCATGTATCCCCCAGTAGCATCCTAAACCAAGACCTTTCTAGGAACATAGGTGAAGATAAATTTGTGTGGTATGGTTGTATAAGAATGAAAAATCAGATATAAATGGTTTAACATGGTGTTGATTTTTGTGGTGTGGGGAAGGATGATCAATCCCTCCATAGATAAGGTTATTTTAAAGATGAGGAATACCAAAGGAGATTACATATCCAATGTTGGGTTTATACATGGTTTTTTTTTGTCGGGTATCCCATATTTTTCAATTTACATGGGTTTAAGAGATAGAAGGTGATACTCCCCATTGAGAGATGTTTCATAACATATTCGAAGGAGTTTTTGTCTCATAATTTAGATGAAGCGATGGAAGAAGTGGTATAGGTTTCATCAAAGGAATGCGAGTTGGCCTTAGGAATGATCATGTCATTAGGTCGATAAGTCATGCGACATGATTTGAAATGGTTTAGATCAAATGGAAAAGTAAAGGTTTTATCTTCATGTTCATATTTTAGATAGCGGTGTAATGTTTATGGGATATAGCCCATAACACATATCTAGGGTTGACCTAATAAAATTTTGTACTTAAATTCTCCTTCTACAAAATAGAAGAGCTCATGAAGGATTTTAACACCCACTTTGATAGGTAGAATGACCATACATAATGTAGGCACAATGGTGTCATTGAAGGAACACAATACTACATGTGAGTGGGAGACGATGGTGTTGGGTAAGCTGGAGTTGTTTGAAGGCATGGGAAGATATCATATTAATACTATCACCATTTTCAATCATGACTATATTCATGAGAGTATCATTGATTTGGGACATGATGAAAAGTGAGAGATCATGTTATTTGGGTAGTAAGGATGGGATTTTAAAATCATAAAAACTAATAGTGACATTCATTTAAAGGGTGCCGATGAGATTGAAGAATGATTGATGGTCATCTAATGGTATCGAGATGGACTAGAGGGACTCAATCATCACTTGTCGATGCTTTGGGGAAGTCTAAAAAATCTTATAGAGGGATTATTTTATAGGAGCTTGATGAATTTTTTTGATTATGGTGTTTTGTACGAGAGGTGGTGGATTGGATGTGTGGAGCGGAAAGGATAGACACCTTATGATCTATAAACCTCTACTTTTGAACTTTACGAGACCAAAAATTTCTGCTCCTACTTCCAATTTTCTTTAAAAAACAATTTTGCAAAATTCTTAGGATCTTTATAAGTATTCAAAGTGGTAGTGGTATTTTTACCTTTCTATTTAACTTTGTTACTTTTTTGTCCTTGTTCTTTCTTTGGCTTATTTGTTGACTACTTTTTCCTTGACTTTGCTTCTCCTTTCTTCTTCTCATCATCTATGTAGTATGCTTGCACACATGCTTCATTAAGATCCTTGGGCTTCGTAGAGATGACCTTCCTTTGAAGGTGAGTGTGAAGTCCTCCCAAATATTTGGTCATAATATCCTCATCCTCTAAGTCCATATTGAGCAACATGGTCTATCTCTCAAACTACATAGTGTAATCCTTCACACTTTGACCACTGCTTTGTCTATAATATTGCCATTTAATCATATGGTTAATCTTATGGCTAATAGGACAATTTTTTTCTCTAAGTAATTCTTTAAAACCATCCCAAGAACTTACAGTAGGACACTTCTTCTTTTCACAAGTGGTTAGATGGGTTTCCCACCAAACCAAAGCATGTCCTTCCATCTTAAGATGTGCAAAGGTAATTATTTGTGCCTCAGTGACATTATGAACACTAAATTAAACTTCCAATTTTTTTAACCATTTATCTAGTACTCTACATCTAGTTGTCCTTAAAAAAATTTAATCTCAACTTTAGTTTCAACTTTAAAAGGAGTTTGATCAGATTTTACCTTCTCTCTTCCAACTAGA
The DNA here is from genome assembly GCA_018340775.1 of Taxus wallichiana var. yunnanensis. Taxonomy (NCBI): domain Eukaryota; kingdom Viridiplantae; phylum Streptophyta; class Pinopsida; order Cupressales; family Taxaceae; genus Taxus; species Taxus wallichiana. The sequence goes on along the minus strand of CM031237.1, from coordinate 877,333,064 downwards.
GTTTCCTCTTCACGATGTTCCACATCTTCTTCCTCATCATGGCTCTTTCCTATGTGCAACATAAACTTCATGGCCAAATCTAAAACAAATGAGTCCATGGAATCTTAGATTAACTTATTACTATCCTTTGTTGATCTGAGATTTCTCATTGGTGTTGAAACAACCTATCCATAGTGCTTTCAATATCTCAATTATATGGACCAAGTTCTCTTCTTCCATTTGATCTCTAATCCTTTGTTTCCACTTCTTCATAGATATATCTCGGATCACAAGGTAATACTTCTTCGCCTTTAGACCTTGTCACTGTCATACAAATCACATAAGAAAAAATAGCATAGTGACTTAGATAATATATTCATCTCGATACCAAAATGATATGTAAAACTTTTCTTTGGAACTTTACGAGACCAAAAATTATTGTTCCTACTTCCAATTTTCTTGAAAATGATAGTTCTTAATGTTAGTGAATGAAATATGAAACTTAGAACTATTTTGCAGCAATGAAAAGATAAAAATTCAACTCACAACATAATATTTTATCCTGAAACCCCAATTTGAGGGAAAACCATCCAAGAAGGGAAATTTCTCCCTTCTCTATTTGCTTGCTCTATTCTCACACCTCACTTCTACAAAAAGCATCAATGGTCTCTTGCTCACTTCTCTCCATAAAGTCTTCAATGCCTAATTCCACATGATCTTATTGCTTAAATATATTTCCCCCATATCCTCCTATACACTAGAGAATGAGAAGCTTCATCCAAGGAAGAGACACAACCGAGAGGTTTGAAAATATGTGACCATTCCTGTATTTTTTTGTTTTCATTAGTGATAGGACTACCAGTAAACATAGACTGGTGGTTACAAAACCACCAGTCTGTGTAGAAGAGAAGTTATGTAACCATTGGGGTGGTTACATAACTTCCACTGTGCACAGGGTGACAATTCTTTAACTTAATGGTGCTCTCTCCTTTTTGATCTATTTTCCTTCTGATTCTAGTTGTTTTGATGAAGTGGTTTTTCTTTAGATCTCTATGGATCACCTTAGCCTTACAAGTTGATGGATTAGGTGATTCGGGAGTAAGAGAGATGGATTATTTTGGTTTTCTTTTATCTCGAGGTCTTGGGGTTATGTGTGTAGGTTTTGGTAGTCATGCAAACAATGTCGATTTGATGGATTTGGGTCCAGCTGGAAGAGACCTCACTCTTGCTTTGGATGTGCATACAAAGTGTTGGATAGTGGTTCAAAAAGTGTGGGTTTAGAGGTTAGATAGTTTTTTTTTTTTTTTGTTTAAGATGTTTTGGATTTGGGTAGAATCCCTTTGTTAACAAGGCTTGAATTGTAGCGTTTAGGGCTTTATAATCCTCGTGGAGTGTCCTAGTGTTTAATGGTTGGTGTAGAATGTATAAAATTTGTACCAAGTGGGTTTCCACCCTTGAGACATAGATGATTTGTTAAGAGGTAAAGTTATGATGAATGATTGGATAGTATTTTCAAGAGTGCTAATATAGTACCCTATCAAAGCTATTTAAGATGGGGAGAAGAGACTTGTGCAATATTTGATGATCTAGAGGTTGAGAATGATGGGTTCATTTTTATGCGACATGTTTAGGTTCCATTTAGGGAATGACCTTGGAATATTTAATGGAGACTATGAATTTATATGAATGATGTGGCCCTAAGATAGAGGGAAAGGGATTTGTATTTTGTGATGAGGTTATTTGATGATTTTGTGATATAACTTATACTTTCTTAGATGAGTGGATTAGGGATTGTGTTTTGATATTTTGAATGTGATGTCAAGTGATGTGGTCATCGAAACATATTTTTGTGATTTATACAACATGTTTCTTTTACGAGACTTTCAAAGAGGCCATAAGTGAATTTGAAGCAGATGTAGAAGGATTCGTAGTCTTATCGGTGGCAAGATTAGAGGAATCTGGTTATTTAGATGGTATATATAGGGTAGAAGCACTATGTGGTAAAGGTGTAGGTGAGAGGTATTTAATAGTGTTGATAATGTGGTGAGAGTTGACTAGATTGGATTGGGGTTGACTATTGGATGGGGTGTGATTTGGAAAGGGTTGTTAAAAATACACAAGTTACGATTCGAAGTGCATTCGGATTGTCAATTCTACAACTCACCTCGATTAATGAGATCTTAGAAGATGTTTCTAAATGACACTTTTCAATATCATGGCCTCATACTTTATGGTATTTACAATAGTAGTTTTATTGATACCACGAGGGTTTAGAGATGGACATGTCGATTAGGTGAATAAGAGGAAGTTTGATCATACATGCATCTGCGAGCTTTTCAAAGATCATGCTATAATATTCCCAATGGGTATGTATTTACATTGAGGTCGGGCATGTTTGGAGTGTGAAAACCTTTAGATGTGGATTTTAAAACGAAGACATTGAATAAGCCTTAGATTTATCATTAGTAGAAGAGGGTTAAAATGATGACTCGGGATTAGGCTTGTTCGATCTAAGTTTAACTTTACCATTATCAAGAGTGAATAGTTCTAGTTTTTGGGCCATGGTAAAGGCTTCGTAAAACATTTAGAAGGGTTTTGTTTGAAGTGTTGATGATATGTGTTTAGCGCAAGACAAAAAATAACTTGATCATTATGGTTTGTGTAAGTGAGAAGGATAGTTGATTGATGATCTCCGCTTGACAAGGCGTCCACAATATACAATAGACTCGTCTTTGAACTGTTTGATAGTATAGAAATCAGTAACAAAGATATTCAAGGTGTTATCAATGGTAAAATGTTCTAAGAACATATACGCGAGATGTACTTAAAGGAAAATGGAATATTATGGAATAATATTATACCACTTAAGTGTGGGATCTGCTAAGGACATGGGAAACATCTACAATATAAGGTCTTGGTCATGTGTAATGAGATAACATACATGGAAAAAATATCAAATGTGTTGCTAACGATCCTCCTTACTATAGAATTCGATAAAATTTGGGATTTCCTAGTGTGGGGGATAGGATTTTAAAGGTATTGATGGATGAGTGGGATTGTTAAAAAAATCATTTGATAGGGGTTTTGTAGGACCTATGGTGGTGACCTCGGGAATTGAAATCCTATTCATTAATGCTTACAAAGGATTATTTTGTGATGGTCATTGAGGATTGAATGATGACGAGATAGGTTGATTATAGGTATGTGGGTTCAATTTTTGGTGTAACTAATATGGTAAAGGGATATTGTGTTAGAGAGAAACATTCGAGGGAATGTTGTAGGTATGCTACAAAAACAAAACTTGTGATGGTTAAATATACTAATAAGAGATAGGGATGGAAGTGTTGATAAGGGGTTGAGATGGATGTGGTACATACTGATATGGGATGTAAGTATTGATAAAAGGTTGGGATTGTTACGATATATACTAAAAATGGATGTACAAGATAGGGGCCATGGATGCCTGTTGTGAAGAGGGGTGAATACTAGCGATAGAACTTGTATTGATAAAGGGTATATATGTGGGGATGGACATGAATACATTCTAGATAGAGGATGTGGGTTTTTGTGAAGGGATGGGTTGTGATACAATAAGAAGTATGAAAACCGAGCTCACGGGGGTATAGGGAAACACTAGAGGCTACGAGACTATACGTGGAAGGAGATGCATTGGTGTTATTTTGAGAGGTATTTGAAATTGATGAGGGAGATGATGATGGAGATGGTGGTTGGTTAGACATGTCTTGCGATGAGAAATCGTTAAGGTCAAAAATGATGACAGGGGATGATGCTCCCAATCCACCAGTAGTGGACTAGGGATGAATTTTTTGGATGATAGGCTCATGATTGGGATTAGTGAGTCGAGAATGATCGAAGGTGACAATAAGGAAGAATTAAATTACATGATGTTAGAATCCATTTTTTTGTCAAAGCTGGATCACCCACTATCAAAGAAGCATGCACTAAGTGGATCTAGGATCTATAATGTGGCTGATTAGGTACTAAAAGAATGTGGAGGTTCTTGATTGGCCACTAAAGGTGATTGAAATTGGTCAATTATGCTTGGAATTTTTTGTATGTGGGTCTTAATAAAGTCTAGGACTTATTAGAGAGAGTTTTACATATTATCGATGTTTTATAGATGATATTTTTTCTTGGTTAAAACCATGTAGTAAACAAACACTCAATGAAGAGAAGTGAAAGGAAATTTTATTAAAAGAAAATGCAAAAAATTACACAAGTTTTAATTATCTTGATTATTTTAAGAAAGGTGTGAAATGTGAAAAATGGCTGAAAGGGTACTAAGAAAATGTTGTCTAAGGATGGTTTCAGTAACTTTAATAATGGATTCCTCGATATACCTAAAGGTACATGAGGCACGAATAAGTGTTGGTGTCAGTACGATGTATGATATTAGGGCCTACCACCTCACTTCACGGTCCCATAGTGATGAGGGTACCTAGGAAGGAATTTTTTTAAATGTAGATCAAGTTTGATGAGGTTTAGTTGTGTGTGAAGGGATTTTGGTGAATGAAATTATTTGAAATCCTAATTAAACTATGTGAACAAAGAAGATATAAATGTTCATTTTTAGATCCAAAAATAAATGTTTGGTTAGATGAGAATAAGACACGAGAAAATGTAGTGCGAAAGAAATGATGAAGGAAGAAAAAGAGTGTATGTATAATTGATTTTCCCTTTTATTTTTTGATTTTAATTTATAAGCATGTTTTTGAAACAAAAAAAGTAATCCCGTTGAAAAGTTAGGCAATATGAAAAGAAGAGAAATTAAAAATATGAAATCTAAATGAAAAAGGACTAAGAGGGTCTCATCGGTGTGGTCGGGAGGGTAAGTGCACCAAGATGGTGGACAATTAAGTGGACATAAAAACCTGAAATTTAGGTACCATGAGTGCGGTTTATAAACCGTGCTCACGCAACTATTTTTATAGGCTTGGTGATTTTGAACCTAAAACCATGATCGTGGTTTACAAACCACGAATGTGGTCCTACGAGATAAAAAATATAGACCCACGACTCCTCATTTTCCCTCATTTTTCCTTTCCAACCATGATTTCTCCTACACCTTTGGCACTTGTGCTTTGAATACCCCCTAAAAATTACTCTTCGGACTTGTGGATTGTGATAGTTTCAACCATGCCACCAAGACAAAGAGGTAAGCCCTCAATTTTGATAATTTGTTTGCATTTTAGGTTTTTTTTGTGATTTTGATGGGTTTTTAATTTTTTTGTTTATGTATACAATTTTTTTGTTTTTTCAGTTGCTTGGCAAGCTCGTAATCCTGCAAACCATCAAAATATTCCTCAAAACCCTCCAAACAATCCTCAAAACCCTCCAAAAATTCTACAAAACCCTCCTCCAAACATAGATCCACCTCCTGTGGCTCCTTCTGTCCCCACAGAACCAACAGGAACACAAGTTGATATCGTTGGAAAAATCTGAAAAAATAAAATTTCCATTGAGAACCTTATTCAGAATATAAGACAAAATCATGCCACAAATCCGTCTCACATTACTTTAGCCAACACATTGTAAACATTGATTGGAAAAGTTGACTCTGTAACTAACCAAATAGATAGATGGAATACCTTTAGAGGTGATTATAGGAAGTGGTATACAAATAAATTATCCCATGCGTCGTAAAAGACAATTTTTTTGGAAAAGACCACATTTGTGCATTATTTTCTTGACCCAAGAACTAATGCCCCCACAGATTACTTACAAACGGTTCCCAATCCATTGGTGCCACATGATGACCGAATCAAGAACAATTTTTTGGGACCGATGGTGGATGGTTTTGATTATCCACCATGTAACAACAATGAGGTTCCCCTCTATTTTTGAAGAAATTATATTGTGAGTTCATGCTTAATGAGGTCCCAAATTATTTTGACTTTTTTGAGTTTTATGGGTGAGGAGGTGGCTCTGCACGAGTAGACTGGTGCACACGTAGGTCAACCAAGGATACCCCATGCCCAAAACCCCCACTTCCTTAAGTTATCCCTCCTACGGTGAAGGAGGTTGTGGAGATGACACACTACATGCATTGAGGAGCTCTTGACACTCGACCAACATAGTGAGTAGATTACATCTAGTGATGTTGGTGGAGGTGTGCAAGTTCTAGCGCATCACACCACTATGGATCATGTGGTGGCATATGCACTACGGGTGAGACATCATTTTCTAGATCACATGATTTCTTTTCTCTAGATGAGATGATGGCGGATGTTTTTGGAACTGGTGCAACGGATCTTGGTCTTTCACAAGTAAATGTCAAATAAATATTTAATATATATATATATATATACAATAGTTTAATTCATGTTTGAGATTTTAATATATATGTATTTCATTGTACGTTATGTACATACATGTAAAAATAATTTTTATTTTATTTTAAATAGCAAAAGCTGGTGAAGGAAACATCCGACATCGACATGCTAGCTACTGTAGTTGGGCATGTTACAAACGTAAGTTTCAAGTTGTACTTAAATTTCAAATTTCATTTGATTGTGCACTTTTATTATTATAATGTTTCACTTGTACATGTACATATTAATATATGTTTGTCTTTTATACGTGTAGGAGCCTGGTGGGTCATCATCTGCTCTAGGAACTGAGGCTATTGGCACACCTCATGTGACTTTTACACAGAGTTAGTTTCTCTTTACACTTTGGTTCTAATTGTGGAAGTTCATGTGGATTATGCTTTGGCTCTGTTATGTGGTAGTCATGTAGATTAATATTGATTTGTACATGTTTTTTGTATAGCTTATGACTTCCAGAGAGACTCCTCCATATATGTAGACTATGGAGGCTGCTGTAGATATTGCCATAGCATCTGCAGATCCACTAACTGAGGTACAATTTTTCAAATTTGTTAAATTTATTTAGGAATTATTTCTTATTACTTAAATCTACAATATCAAATTTTGTACATGAAATATTTAATTTGAAATTTAATTATTTGTATGTAGCTTACCTCTCATGAGTCTACTATTGTCCCTGTCATGCGTCAATGACAAATTGATAGGGATCATGACATTGCGGTAAGATTTCACATGCATTTTAACTAAATTCTAAGTTTCTAAATTTTGAATGTATTTTAAAAATATGGGTGTTAAAAACTTGTTGTTTATGAATGTGCAGGTTAGGTTGCAGGCTTGCTTAGAGACGCCTAGGACCACATAGATGAAATCCGTAGTGGCATCTCCCTCCACTACATCCCCAGTCGTGGACATGCTACTTCTAGCAGGGCGAAGAGAGGGAAGATGTTTCATGATTAGATTCATAGGACGTGGATGTATATAGATATATATATATATATATATATATATATATATATATATATATATATATATATATATATATATATGGGTCATCCTGGTCTAGTTCATGATTCTTCATAGGACATTGTATATAGCCTTATGTGGCCAAATGTGGTCTTATATGTATGAAACACTTGGTTTGAGATGTACACATGTTATGAACTTATATTTCAGAGACATGCATTTAGCACACTTAGTTTGATACATTATATATCCATGTGTTGGTTTTCATAATGATATTACTTCTATGTTTGATTCAAATTCATTGCACATGATATCCTTCTATGTATGTATATTCTATGTATATTAATTCTATATGTATGTTTGATTTAAAATTAAAAAACTATGGTGCAACAATAAGAAGAAAATAAACATATATCTCATGTACCATATTCTAGTGCAATAATAAGTTTTATGTATGTTATGACATGTACATGTCAAGGACTAAAATTTCACATGTTGTTGGAGTTGTCAGTAGATTTTAGGAAAATCTAGGTAGAGAACATTGTTCAGCAGTGAAGTGGGAGTTTCACTACTTGTGAGGAAAAATAAATTATTGCATCACCTATAACAATATTGGTGATTCAATTTGTGGATATTTTGATTCATATTTTGTAAGTGATTTGGAAAAACAAAGATCGACTTCTAGTTATGCTATTACACTTGTAACTGGACCTATCAGTTGGATTTCAAAGCTTCAAAATATTACAATTTTTTCAACTACTGAGGTAGAATATGTAGCTGCCTATCATAGTTGTCAGGAGGTAATTTGGGTAAAAATTTTATTGGATGAGTTTTGAAGATATCAATAGAAGATGAAGGTATTGTGTGACAATCAAAGTGCTATTTAATTATCCAAGAATCTAGCTTATCACAATAAGACAAAGCATATTTTAGTTAAGTATAATTTGGTTATACATGTTATTGATGAAGGGATAATAGCACTTGACAAGGTACACACCATAGAAAACTTTGTTGATATTCTCACAAAACTAGTACTATTATAGAAGCAAAAATGGTGTTTATCTTCTATTCATTTGCAGAAAATGTGATGAGTTGGTCGTGTAATATATAAAGTGGATTGGTTATCAAGGTGGATATTATAAGATATGTGACAACAAAGTTAAATTTTAGATCCCTTTACGACAACATTTTTAGCTCACTTTCCAAAGGGGTGTGGGGGCTTCCCCCCACTCATGTCCTGGGGGTCAAGGGGGCAGTGACGAATTCAACCGATCTCTATTTTTAGTAAAGAAAATCCTAATGTTGTTTTCCTAGTCTATTTGTAGGATGAGGAATCCTAACTATACTTGGAATAAGAGAGTAACTATTGTTGAAAAAGTTGTAATTGTTAAAAAAGTTGTAATTGTTGAAAATTTTGTAATATTGAAAAAGTTGTAATTGTTGAAAAAGTTGAAAAAGTTGTAATTGTTGAAAAATTTGAAAACGGTGGGTTATGGAATCAAACCGACTACATGGACACATCTAGGTGGCCAGGTGAACGCTAGAGGAGGCATCATTTTGGTGTGCAACAACGTCGTTGCTTCCAGGCTACCTCGTTCGGGCGGAGTCCCTTAAGAGCCCTAAGACCAAAAAATTGTTCAACTTCGACGGGTGACTACGCGCACTCCGTGGAACTAGAGATGTCTCATATGATCCTAAACCTTGGTGTAGGGACCCTCTACAATAGTATGTCTCAGTTTTTTTCCTTCTCTAATTGGTGCTCTCGCTGCCCTATTGTATTGTTTAAAACGTGCCGAATAGTGTAGTGTGAGACTGTGTAAGGCTGTCAAACAGTATATTCTATAAACGGTGGGTCATGGCACCATACCAACTATGTAGACACATCCGATTGGCTAGGTGAATGATATAGGAGGCATCGTTTTGGTGTGTGACAACGTTGTTGCTTCCGGGCTACCTCATCGGGCGAGTCCCTTAAGAGCCCGAGACCAAAACTTGTTCAACTTTGAAGGGTGACTACGTGCACTCTGTGGCACCTAGACATGTCTCATCTAATCCTACACCTCAGTGTAGGGACCCTCTCAATAGCCTGTCTCGCTTTTTTCCTTCCCAATTGGTGCTCTTCTTTGGCCTATTGTTTGTAAACGCGCCGAATAGTGTAGTTTGAGAGAGTATAAGGTGTCAAATGATATATTGTGTAAATGGTAGGTCATGTCACCAAACCAACTATGTACACATGTCTGGGTGGCTAGGTGAATACTAGAGGAGGTGTTGTTTGGTGTGCACAACGACATTGCTTAGGGCTACCTTTTCGGGCAAAGTCCCTTAAGAGCCCTGAGACCAAAAAAATGTTCAACTTCGACGGGTGACTACACATACTCCGTGGAACCTAGACATGTCTTGTTTCATCCTACACCTTGGTGTAGGGACCCTCTATAATACGTTGTCTCAGGTTTTCCTTCTTAAATCGGTGCTCGTTGCCCTATTATTTGCAAATGTGCCTAATAGTGTCATTTAAGACATTATAAGGCTATCAAATGATATATAGTGTAAATGGTGGGTCATGGCACCAAACCGAATATGTAGACATGTCTAGGTGGCAGGTGAACACTAGAGGATGCTTCATTTTGGTGCATGACAATGTCATTGCTTCAAGCTACCTTGTTCGGGCAGAGTCCCTTAAGAGCCCTAAGACCAAAAAATCATTCAACTTCAACACGGGTGACTACACGCACTCTGTGGCACCTAGGCATGTCTCATATGATCCTACACCTTGGTGTAGGGACCCTCTATAATAACATGTCTTGGTTTTCTCCTTCTCCAATCGGTGTTCTTGCTACCCTATTGTTTGTAAACGCACCGAATAGTGTAGTTTGAGACAGTGTAAGGCTGTCAAATGGTATATTGTGTAAACGGTGGGTCGAGGCACCAAACCAACTACACGGACATGTTTGGGTGGATAGGTGAATGCTAAAGAAGGTGTTGTTTTGGTGTGTGATGATGTTGTTGCTTCGGGCTACCTGTTCGGGTGGAGTCCCTTAAGAGCCACGAGACCAAAAATTGTTCAACTTCGATGGGTGACTACGCGGACTCTGTGGCACCTAGACATATTTCGTTTGAATCTACACCTTGAAGTAGGGACCCTCTATAATATATTGTCTTGGCTTTTTCCTTCTTCAATCGGTGCTCTCTTGTTGCCCTATTGTTTTGCAAACGCGAATAGTGTAGTTTGAGACAATGTAAGGATATCAAATGGTATATTGTGTAAATGGTGGGTCATGGCACAAAACCAAATATGCGGACACATCTGGGTGGCTAGGTGAATGCTAGAGGAGGCATCCTTTTAGTGCGCGATAACGTCATTACTTCTGGGCTACCTCGTTTGGGTGGAGTCCCTTAAGAGCCCTGAGACCAAAAAAACGTTCAACTTTAATGGGTGACTATGCGCACTCTGTGGCACCTAGACATGTCTCGTCTAAACCTACACCTCGGCGTAGGGACCCTCTACAATATCTTGTCTCAGTTTTTTTCCTTCTCAATCGGTGCTCTCGTTGCTCTATTGTTTGCAAACATGCCAAATAGTGTAGTTTGAGACAATGTAAGGTTGTCAAATGGTATATTGTGTAAACGGTGGATCATGGCACCGAACCGACTACGCAAACACATCGGGTGGCTAGGTGAACACTAGAGGAGGTGTCGTTTTGGTGCGCAACAATGTCATTGCTTTCGGGCTACCTCATTCGGGTGGAGTCCCTTAAGAGCCTTGAGACCAAAAAATCATTCAACTTCGACGGGTGACTACGTACACTGTGGCACCTAGAGACATCTCATCTGATCCTACACCTCGGTGTAGGGACCCTCTCCAATATTTGTCTTGGTTTTTCCTTCTCCAATCGGTGCTCTAGTTGCCATATTGTTTGCAAATGTGCGAATAGTGTATTTTGAGCGGTATGTAATGTTGTCAAATGGTATATTTTGCAAACGATGGGTCATGGCACTGAACCAACCTGCGTGGACTTGTTCGAGTTACAGGTGAATTCTAGAGGATGTGTCATTTTGGTGCGTGACAATGTCATTTCTTCCGAGCTACCTCATTCGGGCGTACCCGTAAGAGCTCCGAGACCAAAAATTCATTCAACTTTGACGAGTGGCTACACTGGACTCGTGGCACCTAGAGACGTCTCGTCTAATCCTAAACCTCGGTGTAGGGACCCTCTACAATAGTCTATCTTAGTTTTTTCCTTCTCTAATTGGTACTCTCGCTGCCCTATTGTTTGCAAACGCACCTAATAGTGTAGTTTGAGATAGTGTAAGGTTGTCAAATGGTATATTTTTAGAAATGGTTCATGGCACTTTGAACCGACTATGCACACACATAGGGATGGTCTTATAAACACTTAGGGAGGTGTTTTTAGTTCTCTAAGCTCTAGGTCCTTCTAGGCTACCTCCTCGGAGCAAGAACCCCCTCCATAGGTACATAAATCATTGTTAATTGCTTCTCTTTTCTTGTAAAACAATGAAAGCTTCTCTTAGCTTCAAGAATTTATAATTCTCTACTAACAGTGCTAACCACGTGAAGGTGGAAGTTTTTTTGGCACCACTAACCTACATATAAAAGTGTTAGTCAAAGAAATTTAAGTTTCAAATCAAAACCATACTAGATATATACAAAATACATAAATTTAATAAAATATATGAACTTAAATTTATCTATCTAACAAATTTATATATACTAAAGAAATTATAGATACCAGACATGAGCATTGTAAATTCATTCAAATGAACCATCAAGATTGGATCTACTCGAATAGCGGATTGGATTGCTTCATGATATGACTCTCAAACCTTCCAAAAATCTTGTTATTAGGCCTTCCTCGATATCTATACAAATGCTGAATATTTGTCGCTAGAACTAGATGTAAATATAAGAGTATTTTCAAGAAGATGAGTTTTTAATGGATACCCTTTGAAGCCAAGTTCTAATAACTACCACTGACCCTATAGGGTACTCAATATCTTCACCATCTATATAAGGAGAATTCAACTTCTTTCTTTCCTCGATGCAATGGCATAAAAATAGTTTGTTCCTTCTTCATTGTCTTCTATCGTAATAACTGCAAACACATGTCCTAAAAAAAAGGTTTCAACTCAAATTTAAATTGTACATATTAAAATTTCAATGGATATAACTCAATACAAAAGTTGTAAATAACCATAAATACCTTGTCGCACCAAAATCAAAATTGCATCAAATTTCTTGGATGTTGCAATTTCATATGCGAGAAACAATTCGTAATACTTTTGGAGGTTGATAACTAGCAAGCAGAGTTAGAGGCCTACAAATCCATCTATTGACCCATTCTTGTGAATCACACTCAACAGTGACAAATTTGATACAAGATTCACAAAAACATGTCAACTTTCTTGTCCATGTGGCCCACTAAGTAGCGTCTGAGCTACAAAATGAGTGCATATCACTGGACCCAATGAGTGTCATAAAATCCTCGTAGTTAGCAATTTTTTGTTCCTCTATCAACCAAAAATATCTGTGAACCGTGGAAATTCTTTGAGAACCTCGGGCCATGTTGTCAATACACCATTCCACTATGCTCTTTGCATCTTTCAATTTAGCACCATATTTGTACTTAAACTCTTCTCTTACAAACGATCTTTTCACACATGCCCCTACACCATCATAATCTCCTTTTCCATATCCAGCCTCAATGAAATTCCAAATATTTTACACACCCATCTTGACATGCATCTTGCTCATCCAATAAAAATTCATGTATTCTTAAACCGAGACATGTAATTATCGACCATATATAATGTTGTTTGAAGTGGATGTCCCTATCGGACAAGTTTCCATAAAATAACTGGAAACACCCTTGCACAAATTCGAGTAGAATGAGTACGATCATCACCGATATAAAATTGTACTCTGTCATCACCAATCCGGCACTATGATAATTCTTTCGGGGAACTCCTCGTGCTATGATTATTTACTAATGCACATGACCTTTAGTTTGGTGGATGTAATCTAGAAACAAAACAACAACATAACACAAGAATACCATCGACTATGATAAGACAGAATGATGACAAATCTGAAATATCAAAATAAATTATAATATTAACATGAAACTATTACAATCTCACCCATGAGGTACTTCAAGTGTTATTGACTTCACTTGCATTTCACCAAGACTATGGGAGAAACTTTACAATTACACCCCTTAATGGCTTCTTCAACACACCTTTAATCTAATGGCTTCCTTCGCACACTTCCTACAATATTTCTCACTACTTCCTTCTATGCTAAATGAGGGGGTGTCTCTCTATTTATAGAACTTCCAGCTTATCCATCTTATCTCTAAGATAGGATAAGAAATCCACTGACGAATCATATTCCATACCTTAACTCTTATCTGTACATGTAAGCTTATCGTTAAGATAAGATAAACCTTATCATTTTACATGAGTTCCACATTTTTAGATTTTTACAAATAAAATACACAAAATATTTATGACCTCACTCCTTGTCTTTATTACCAATATAATATTTATAATTCCTAATCATGTAGACCCTACTTCTCTAATTACCCAAACTTTGACATTTTAACATTACCGGACCACTTATACAAATATTTACTTTTTACAACATTCCTATTGTACTTTGACTATTACCGTACTCTCACATTATTGGCGGCACCGTCTTGTGGCGCCGTTATCTTCTATCGACGCTGGTTTTACTAATTATACATAACAACATCCTATTCCTAATACATACATTAATGAAATAGAAATTACGGAGGAAAATTTTAGTGTCGATAAAAAGTACTCTCTTAAAAAAATTGATCATTCTTTGTACTATCGGAGAATTTATAAATGTTATATGCACAAAAATGACAACTTGTAGGTGAGTTGTAATATTGTGATTGAACCTCCATTTGTGGTTACAATGTGTAATTCTCTGTAAAATAAACTATTGAAACAATAGTACCAATAGGAAATGTGTCTTTTCATATCTTGAATTGTTCATCCAACCATCGAGCTCTCTGAATGTATGCCTAGTATACTCATAAACAATTTCATCCTTAAATTTTCTCATAAATTGAAAAACAGCATATGTTATGTAACTAGCTCACCTGTTGTTTAGACTCTTTTCCATCTTTCAATGGTATGCAACTGATTTATTTTTATCAAACTCAACTAAATTATTTCCTATTGCACCTTCAATTTTCTCATGGATGTAATTTTCCAATTTAGGTAATCCACCACATGTACCATAACTTCCATCTAAACAATCCCGACTATAAAAAAATTGTCCAACTTCTTTTCACAAAATATCATAGGAATGAAATCCCTCGAAAGATATTAGTGGAAATTGAACACCACATTCGATAACGTAGTTTGAATGCAAAATAGAATGAATACATAAAAATTTAGCATAATGCATAGTAAATTCAACATGTTTCCTAAACAACAAGTGGTGTGAGCGTGGTTTATTTTCACATAGAATGGTTTTAATATTTCAAAAAAACGTTGACTAATTTTAATTTCTAGATGCTCTTGTTCAAACTTACGAAAAAATTGAGTTTGAGTCATATCTAAGAAATGCTTTGGATGTGGTTTGCGATTAGTATAACCAACTCTCTGTTTTACAACATCTCTTGTATTAGGTGAAACTCTAGTGTTATCATGCCAAAATTGAATAAAAAATTCTCTTATAGCATCAATATTATATTTGTCCTTACACGGTGCTCTAGCAAAAAATACCCAAAAATCGGTGTTATTGAGTGATTGAAGGATATTATGTCTTTCAATTGCTTTCATTAGAGTTTTTCAATTAACTTGCAACATTCAACTTGTTTGCATAATCAAATGTTGTTTTTTATTGATTCACTTACAACACTAGTAGCAAGTACATGACGCACAATATTACTATCCCTAGTGCATCTCTTGACACCAACAATGTGATATGCATCATGAAGGTTTTCAACAATTGTAGAGGTTTGACCATGTATATTAGATGTTGTCAATCCTAAGGTGTTTAATGTAGGTCTCATTTTATTCAATTTCATCAAACTAACCAACAAATGACATCTTTGGGAATCATTTAAAATTTCAAAATGATTATCTCAAATTTCAAAGTGGCTTTTCTTCTAATTTTCCATTCAGAAAGTTTGTCACACATTGGTTTCAAAATGTTTTCATCAATTTCAATATAAGAATTAGGTTTCTTATGGAAAATATTAGGAGGTGTTTTTGTCAAATATTTTTTTTCTCTGATTTCAACTTGAATTTATTTATTCACATTTTCATTGTCTCCTTCAATTTTAACATTTGCTACATCACGAGTATTTAATTCTTCTTCAACATTGACAAGTAAAAACATCTTCATCATGAGTATTTAATTCAACTTCAACATTGTGGTAGAAACATTACCTGGTTCCTCATTGCTTACAATAGTAGGGGTTGAAGATGAACCTCTTCTTGATTCACGAAGATTCCGCATTCGCTCAGCATTTTAAAATTTGTTTACCTCTAATTTGTTTGGTGTTTTTTTACTTTGTTTCTCCTCTCCCATGATGTTTTACTTCCGGTGATAAGAAAAACATGTAGAAAATGACAGAATTTCACAGTAATTCATACGGTAAAGTCTAATAGTAAAAATCACATGGTAATTAGAACATTAGGATGCATATAAATATGATTTATAAACTGCGATCGCGCTTTATAAACGTGGTTCTTGTTTAAAAACCCATGATTGTGGTTTATAAACCATGATCACGATCCTATCTGTATCATCAAATCTAACCCTAAGGCTCGGGAAATATTTGTTTTTCCCCAACCAAAGCTATGGAAGGTCATTATGAAGTGTAAAGGGTAAAAAAACTTCAAATTTTCTCTTCCACAGACTTGAACCATGCTGAAAAACTGAAAACAATTCACAAAAATGGTGCCATCGCATAGGGGATACTGTTAGCTTCATAGAAATATTGATTTTAAAGTGAATAGAATAAGATAAATATCATTTTATAATTTTTTACTAATAATAGGTCTTTAAGACATTTTTTCTCACAAATTTTCATGTCTATGTTTAAGACTGCAACTTTTGTTTTGCTTATTAAAATGTGCCAAAACTTATACCATCCCAAGCATGGAGAAATTCTATACACGTTAAAAAAATGATTTCAATATTTTTTGATATAGTTATGGCGGGCAAACGGAAAGCGCTCCATTTTCTAAATCTTTTAGACCACTTTCATGGAAAAAATCATTAAAAAAAATATTGCTCGAAAAAATACAAAATAAAATCCATCCCAAGATAGACAACTACATCTAACTTTTCACCAAAGGAAAAAAATATAACAAGATTTGGTCATCCAAATCATGGGAAAACGGACTACAATCTTATAGGTTTTTTCAAAAACAAAAACCAAGTCATATAATTTTAAGTGTTTAATATAGCTAAAATTATGCTTTTTTAAAACACTTAGTATTTTAGAAACTAGATTCTAGATGCTATGATTCATATTTATATTTTTTTCTAATTTTGAGTGTGCGTATTGCTAATAATCCCTACAAGTTGAGATTTTTCTATTTTTGTAATATGATGTCCACTTATGATCCCTTTTTATCCACCAACTTGGTGCACTTACCCAGGATTTTTATGGTGTATTTCATTTAATGTTATAAAATGTTAAAGTATTAAAAGATCAAATAGGACATGATTTACTTGGTACCTACACCAAAAATCACAATGTTAGGATGATTGACTATGCAAACAATGAAAGAGGATCCTCATGTCACCAAGTGAGAAAACACGTGTACAAAGACAACTAAACAATCAAATGCTAGATAAAGATGTAATGAGTTTCTCAAAAAGATTGATCTAAGGAATCTAAAGGGCTTCCTTAAAGGGTGTTGATTAGTTTTATACAATCAAGTGATATAGTAAGATAATGTAAATGACAATAATATTTGGAACTCAAGAGGGATAGGAATTTCTTGCTACGTGTTATAGGTATCTCTTTCATCTCTCATAACTATCTTACATAATGGGATTACATGTAGATTTTTTCACTTATTACAAGTTTGAAGAAGAATGAATCATCTATTATTATTCTCACACAATGGAAATCAAACATAAAACTAAAATAAAATACCACAATCTCATTGTGTGGCCTCATCGATTGCGGATGGTGAGAACTCACTAATCAACCTCCTTCCTTTGTTGCTTCCATCCTCTAATTTATTTGTTACTTTCTCAAATGAGATATGAATTTGAAGATCATATGATACATTGATTACAAATTAGGCGTCAATTACCACGAAAATGCATACGTAAGGAAAAATTATTTTTATTTTTGACACTTACATAACTCATAAAAATATTTTCAATGACATGACGGAAAAATTTTCTCCAACTTCGACACATAAACAACACTCATAACTTAAAAAAATGACAATTGTTTTTATTGATAATTTTGGAAAGGATCCAAGGACCATTACAAGAAAGATATTACAATGAATCTCACAGAGAACTGAAAAATAGACAACAAATATCCAAACATACTTTACTCAAGGAACCGAAAGAGGTGGGAAAAATATACAAGACACAAAACAAACTCAGTCCAAAGAAGAGGAGTGAGATCTTAAAGTTATATGTGTTAGAGTAGAAATCTATTTTGATGATGTTTTTTTATTATTCTGGACCACCATCCATTCCCCTTTATCATCTTCACCAGATACACATAGAAGAAGAACATTAATAAAATAAATAGATCTGAAACAAAAACTTAGTAGGAGAAGAAGGATTATTCTCCTTAACCAACCCCACTAAAACTTGGGGAATTTTATCTAAAGGATGTGAACCATATTGGGGCACATGAGAAGATTACTCAACCAAAGTAGTAGATTCAACCCTAGAGGTGCTCTTTTCATAAGATGAATCATCCTCATGAGTTGAAGGGGAATTGGTGGTATAGTGAGATGGAAGAGAACACTTCCACCATGACATGATTATCCTACTTTTTAACTTGGTTTTCTCACATTATTGAATCAAATGTCCTATTTGGAAACATCTATAACAATGAAAGGACAATCTTTCATAATCCAATCTTTGAGTCCAAACCATTTCTCTTATTTGTAGATCAATCTTGTCGGGAAACCGAGGGAAATTCCAAATACACCAATATTCGGGCATAAGAAGGATGCACCAACTGAGTGGTTACATCATATGATTTTTCATAAGATCCCAAAGTGTTTCCAATGGCTTTGAGACATGATTTATTCAATATTTTCATGAGTAGACCTGAAATCTTAACCCACACAAGCATCCTATCAAAATAATATTTTAATTGATCGAACAAAGGGTACTAGGATTTAGTCACAAGACCATGATCTTCCCAAACCCAATAGATTTTATTGATAACATCACATTCTTCAAAAGATTCAAGGACAACAATAGAATATAATAATTTCGAGAAGGAAAAATTTCAACCTTACCCTTAATTTTGGAATTCCAATTTTTCGAGATCCATTCATTCAGTTGAGAGAGCTTTGGCCATAGATGGTTGAAATGTAAAATGAGGAAAACTTTTCCATATTCCTCCTCCCATCTAAGAACTTGATGAAGAAGATCCTCTTTGAGCTGGAGAAGAGGGTTTTGGATGACGGTTTGAGAGGCTTCCTCTTCTATTGATCTCCTTTAAAATATCTTGAAACAATGGTAGGAAATGACTTGTAACCCACTACTTTTTCCTCGGTTCCAAATCTATCAAACTCTCCATTCGCATAAGGCAAAAATGGTTTCTTGGATTCCAACCCCATTTTGCTTCCTCAGAATCCCCTCCTAAAATTACACCAAGAACAGATCCTATAGGATATTTCCTTCCTTTTCCACTACCCTTTGGAGAAATTTGTTTCTTACGATAAGATTGATAGAATTTCTAGTGCCCAGATTCTTGTTCGCCATTGTTAGAGAAGTTGTGAGCTACAAAGAGGCCCAAATACCAGCAATGAGCTCTTTCTGGCACTACATGGTTTACTGAGAGGAATCAAATCCAACTCTAGTGTAATGGGCTTTAACCTCTCCTCACTACCTATGCCCCTGCACCTGGGATCCTTCACTTTTTTATCTTCCTTTTTTAAATTTTACCACCATCGCTTATGGTTTCATGAGAAGACATCACTTAGATTCCTAAATGAAAATTCTTGTAAGATACATTACAAATCCAATTAAATATTGGATTTATAAATAATATAAATTTTTAGAAACGTTTTCTCCCTTCAACTTAACCGAATAAACAAGATAATTAAACTTTCCAAACCTCAAAATGGTGGGGTTTACTAGTACTTGAGATGTGTATGGATTGTGTTGATGGTGTGCAGTGTTCAAAATAGTTGAAATCCTATCCTGCAAATTATATGGACCAAATTTTTAATTAGTAAAATAGTAAGTGGGCTTCTGGAAAAGGCTAGTCCCTGGAAGTTCAAGGGGCTTCCTCACAAGGATGTTAACCTACTGTTTTATGAAATCAAGTGATACACAAGGCCAATCATGGTATAGGATGGACAAAAATAGTGATTTATTACGAGAGGTTCATACTTTATTAAACATTTATAACATATAATGAAAATCTAGATATATAAACCATAACCTAGAAATATGAATTAGATTCGGTGTTAAAATATATGATGTGTTTTTGAAAGTGAGCTATGGAAAATCTATCTCAGATTATTCAAAGAAGTCGGAGTCGTATTCATCGATATGCTCATTTATAAAGAATTTAGGGATGAATTTAGCTTCCTCGTTCTCTGAGTCATATTAATAATCAAATGTAGAGTTGAAATATTTATATTTAGGTTGTTTGATGAATTCAGTTTGGTTTGTTGATTCAGCGTTAGATTCTCAAATTTCAATCCGGCTTCATAGCAATATTTGAACTAGGTCAAATCAGCTTGAATGTAAATCATTTTGAAATAGGCATGAATCCTTTGAGTGGTTTCAAAGATGCTTTGTAGCTGATCTAAAGGGGCTGAATGTATAACACAAAGTTCCAAATTGAGCAATATGTCATATTGCTCCCAATGCAAAGGGTGACGAATAATCGAAAGAGAATTAATGCTAGTTATCTCATGAGCTTGGCCACCTATAGCCATCTACAAAATCCATTCTTGACAGTATGTTAGAAAGAATAGAGAAATATATGAAATTAATAAGCAATAATTTGATAAAAGCTATAAAAGAAAAAAATTGACAGAAACGCTTGGTGTTTTAGGGTTAATCATAATAGTATGAAATTATAGTATGTTTACGAAAATTTAAAAATTTGATTTAGATTTCATATGAGTCGGAGAGCTTTAATAAATAATATTTTAGATGAGTGAATATAAGATGCAAATAAGAAAGATAACCTCGATGGAATAGAGTGAAACTAACAAAACCTATAAATGGGTGAAGATTTTTGATTCAAAAAAATTTTTAGAATGTGCCTGAAGATCGTGTTGTGTAAGGATTGAATATTAAACTAGCCTTGATATCACACCTCATTGGCGTACTCTAATAAACATTCTTATTCGAAGATTCAAAAGGGTGAAAAAGAAAAGCTGAAAAATGTGAGCAGATGGATCTCGAAATGAGGCTGGAAATCGAGGTTTAAATAATCGTTGGTGTTTTACCAAAATGCTGATGATTTTGGATTATTCGAGTTTATTTAGTGGATAGTTGAAACAATTTCCTAATTCAAGTTTATTCATTATGGATTTCGAGGATAAGTTATAGGTTTTTTCTTAAATGTGATGTACTATCGGTGAGGTGTCATGTTTGATTAGATTATATTCTTTTTTGGCCTAAGTTTGTTTAGGATATATTTTAGGTGGTTTAGTTGGATATATTAAACATATATCATAGGATAATGTCTAATAATAATAGATTATGTTAGGATATTTAAATAAAACAAGATATTATGAGTATATGAAATAGTGCATGGTAGATATGTTGGGATAAAGGGGTTTCAGAATGATTTCATATTGGGGGATAATTTTAAAATAATAACCTAAATGATAATGTATATTTATAATTGTGATATATTATAAATGTGAACAAGACAAATTATCGAAGATGAGGGAGTGTATAATTATGGTGTCTACATTTAAACCTTTTTGTCGATGTTTTAGCAATGTGTCGACAAAAATGATGGAACATTTTATGGGTGATCTTCCGCAACACAATACTGAGGAAACACTGTGTTTGTGTGTCATGCATTTCGTAGTTTCCCAATCGAGGGGATGTTGAAACCTATGGACATATGATCCATAATGGTAGGCTAGAAGAATGGGAAAGCCAAATGATGGGGGCCAAAGGGTGCATGTCCCATAGATGAATGACGAGATCCCAATGTAAATTTTGTTTGTTTGTTTTAATATTTCGAGGACTAGGGTCCATTGAAAATTGGACACATTTGTGGAAAATTGTGATTTCCATGATTCAGGGAAAAAATGGGCACATATGCCAACAAGGTATGATTTGTAAGTGACTAGAGGGAAAATCTTAGGTGATTGCAGGAATCACTAATGATTGGGGGAATCGCCGACGATTACCTCAATGTAAAATTTGGGCTATAAAAGCCAAGTCACGAGCTCATTTTTCCATGCGGTGAAATTTATTTGTCAAAGCAAGTTGTGAGGTGAAAAACATCTTTTCAAGGGTAAAAAGGTGATTTCTGGATGGAATGGTGAGTTTGAACAGGCAATAGAAGCCCACGATGGTCAAGGTGAGTGCTCTATCCTTGTTTTTGTTGTTTTTGTGTATTTTCATAGTTTTAGGGTAATTTTTCCATTTTAGGGGATTGTGTGGATGCCCTAGGGAAAAAATGCAGGAATCACTTTGGTGATTTATATAGTCATCGGTGTTTTTAGTAAATCATTGGTGATTTTCCTCTTCTACAAACAATTGTAATTTTTGAGAAACATCTTGAGTTGTTTATGGTTCCAATATTGTAATTGATGTGGACATTAATTTTGTTTTGTGACGATATTGATTTTGATTTGTTTAAGTAATTTTGTGCAATCTATTATTTTTTCTTTCGAATATGGAATTTGAATTTTTAAATAGCGAAGCATTATTTAATTATTTAATGTTTTAGATGTTGTTGGTATTAATGTTTTTAGGTGATGATGTTGATGTTGATGTTTTGTTTTTGATATGTTGTGGATGATTTTAATTTTTCAATCATATATTCTTAATGATGATACTAATGTTAATTTATTTCTATTTTGCAGGTGGATGAGAATTGACTATTCGGGATTGTATACCATTGATCTTGGATTAGGTCAGGGCTGATATGTCTGAGGATGATTGGGAGCATGTCAAGGCCGTAGGTTTTGGTGGTATGAGATATTATCGGCGAGTTACATAGATGTAGGGGTTTCATGTTGGATTTACTAGAGCGGTGGAATCCTTCCACCAACACTTTTAGCCACCTCTTTGGTGAGATTACGATCATCCCGAGTATGTTTAGTGCATCCTAAGATTTCCTATCTAGGGTGAGGGTGTTTATCTCATCACTGAGGAGGAGCGAGATGATACTATGACTAGATTATATGGAGGTAATGCGGGGATATGATCTTTGGATTTATGGGGGTTTTCTTATGCTAGATTATATTTAGATAAGAGTACGAGACGTACCCGGATGACTATGATGATGATGGCCATTCTTTACTATGCATTGCTAGATTTAGGAGGTGGCTAGTTTCCTTCAATTATGATGAGGGTTATAGCTAAGATGATGGAGGATGATGAGGCCATAAATTGGCCATAAATTACCATTATTTTATAATTCCAAGTTACCTTTGAAATTGGATTTAAATGTAATCTTGGAACGTATAGTTTGTTTAAGATATAATATAGGATATATATCTTATTCATTCTTTATAAATATTTTGTTATCTTTTTTTTACTAATCTTATTGATTATTTGGCAAAAGATGCAAAGTTTTGTGTATGTAGGCCATAAATGAAAGATAATGCTAGTTTTGGGAAAAGTGGAATTGATCATGAAAAATACATTTAAAATAAAATATGATTCATATTCAAATTCCTCTCAAAAAATTATGCAAGTTCAAAAAAATAATCATCTCAATCCAAGATCGCATGTAAAAGTTATAGTTGTTTTAAGTTAGCTCTAGAACTCATGATTTAGTTTGGAACTCATAGGTTTAGTTCGAAACTCACAGATTTAGTTTTTGCAACTTGAAAGTTCAGTTTTAGAACTTTTTGATTTTGTTTTGGAACTTGCATCAATTAAATAACATTTAGTTCTAGAACTTGCAATTTGTATATTTATATTTTCAAGCAATTAAAATAGTGGACAAAGCTACAAGGTATAGAATGACAGTTAGTTCTGAAACTTGCAATTCATGGACAAAGTAGATTTAGTTCCATGACTTACATAAAAGGAATGAAAACTTTAGTTCTAGAACTTGCATAAAAGGAATGACAACTTTAGTTCGGAACTTGCATCAAAGGAATGACAGTTTTAGTTTGAAACTTGCATAAAATGGGAACTGTGAATAATCAAAGAATCCAATGAAAAATATGAGATTTTTTTTTCATAGCAATGTGATTAACAAATATCATTCATATTTGCTACAAGTTTTACCAATGAAGATAAATATAACTTTTAGTGAGTTGTAGTCGAGGAAAAAGTGTATTAGACGAGCACTAAAAGTTCCATAAACAGAAATAGAAAAGTCAAACAAAAAATATGAGAATTTTTTTATTCATAGAAATGTGTTTAACAAAAACCTCATTCAGATTTGCTACTGGGTTTTACAAATGAAGATAAATATAACTTTTAGTGAGCTATAGTCGAGGAAAAAGTGTAATAGATGAGCACTAAACATTCCATAAATAGAAACAAAAATTCAAAAAAAAATTTGAGAGAGGTTTTGTTCATAGAAATGTGTTTAAAAAAACTCATTCAGATTTGATACAAGTTTTACTAATTGAGAGATATCTAACTTTTAGTAAACCACAGTATGAGGAAAAAGTGTATCAGACAAGCGTCAAAAGTTCCACAATAAAAACAACAAAGTCAAATGAAAAATCCGGAAAGGTATTGGTCAAAATCATATTTTGAGGAAAAACATTCTTCCAATAATATAGGAGAATAAAATAATTGTGATTCTTGTTACCAAAAAGCAAGGAGAAGATTTGGGAGCAAATCTTCCTAAAACAGTGAGATTAGACTTTGACTCTAATAATATATCTCTCTCCATATTTTGTGGAGATGGAGATCTTAGTTGTTAGGATTGGAATAAAGATAAGATCAGATTGTATTTCCTAAAATAATGAGTTGGTTGGATGCATGAATTATAAATGCAACCTTCCACACTAAGATATGTAATTTTTCTCTCAAGAAATAAAGATATGTTCTTTCTTTCTAATCTTTTGAAGTAAAGTTATTTTGCAAGTTTTGAATTAAAAGTATGAATTAAGTCCTCTTCCAAGGAATGAGGTGACAAATAAATCCAAGGAATTTTGATCAATGTGTTAATATTTATTTCTTTATTTCTACAATTTTCCTTTTGTTGTACATTTCTATTTTTTTATGTTATGTAATTTCTTTTGTGAACCTACAAGTGTATTTTCCTCTTTCCTTTATTTTCAATTCAACAATTTCCTTTATGTAAGTGTGTTTACATTTTCTACAAGTGTGATTTCCTTTATGTAAGCATGCTTTTATATTCCTACAAGTGTGATTTCATTTATGTAAGTGTGTTTACATTTATGCAAGTGTGCCTTTAAATTTCTGCATGTGTGATTTATTTTATGCAAGTTTGGATTGTGTTTAAAGGAGATACTTTCCAATATATTCTTCTCTTAATGCATACAACCCTTGAGACATCAACCCAAATTGATATTATTAATGGAGAGGATTGTGACCCTCATCGGAGGAGTAGACTAGTTTTGAGTGGGGTCTACCCTACTTTCTCAAACATATAGTGAATTGTGGTCCCTGGAAGGTCCACAAGAGCTATGACATTGATATTGGATTTATACTACGAGCTTGGGCCATCAAGCACATTCCTCTTGCTTGACCAATGGGATTTCTTGGGGTGATTAGTGATGACCATCCGATTTCATGAGATGGAGGGAGGATGCTGACCAAAGGTTAAAGAGGAGGATATTGGGATATTATAGAGAGTTATTGTCGGGGTTGAAGGTAGGAGATGTATTATAGAGGTTGTATCTAGATTTTCTGTTTGGCCTAAGTATCATGATGAGCTAGTTATTTTACAACAAATTATATGGGTATAGGCTTGTTGCCTAGGAAGCATGAGTTACTCCACTTTGATTGTGTTATGAGACGATTCATTGACACAGGAGTACTCATGGATCCTATACAATACATATAAGAGGATGAGGATATAGTTACCTCGAGGGACGTTGTGATAGATCCTGAGGATATCATGGATCAGCCAGGGGCCATGGGTCCCAATGATGAGGGTGAGATTGTTCCTATTGATGATGTGGGGGTGACTCTTGATTATATAGCTTGGTGGACTGTGTATTAAGGAGATTTGATAGGGCTCGGGTCTCTGAGAGAGAATCACACAGAGTTAGATGAGTGCAAGCTCAGGAAACAAGAGGAGTAGTGGCACATGAGGTAGTGGAGGGTACCGAGGGTGATAGTGAGGAGGATGGTGATGATGAGTTGGTGACAACCATAACATTAGTGATGACCAATAAAGACGTAATTTAGGGTGAGAGAGATGTGGCTAGGAGGAAAGGGATGACCTCATGGGTATCTCGAGATACATTGATTGTTGAGTGGGATGGCTTGATCACTAAGAGAGACAATGTGATAGTAGAGCAAGAGGATTATAGATCTCGGTTGGACCAGGCCATTATAGATAGAGATCAATACAAGGGTTAGATAGATGGGATGAGGAAGGCCTTAGGGATTACCGGGCCTTCTATTTCTAGTGCAGAGTTAGCTGATATGGCCTTCAAAACACAACACGGTTGGAAGAGACACGAGATTAGTTGAACGAGGCCATAAGCTAGTAGATAGAGGCCACCTACGGGGTATGGGAAAGTTTATAGGGCTCACTATGAGTTAATGTGGGCTAAGTTATAGTATTATATTGATATGGTGACTCATGATTTTCTAGATGCGAGTCTTGTATGCTTGATCATTTGGTGGTAGGATGATAGACCCTACTATTAGTGGTGCGAGTATAGGTCACCCGTCTCGGAGACCTCAACGAGTGGGAGATAATGAAGGAAAGATTAGAGGAGATAATGGTGTTGTGGGTGGTACAAGAGTGGCCAAAGGTTGAGAAATGTAGGGAGGAGAGGGTATTACAACTCCTCCTCACCGTCTCTTGGAGAGTTTCAGTTTACAGACTCTTGATATGTAGTTGTATGGCTCATGGAAGCCAATTTTTGTATGATGTATTTTATTGACATGGCTCTTAGAAGCTTATTTTTGATATTGATGTATATGGATTTGATCGATATATATATATATGATGATGATGATGATGATGATGATGATGATGAGGTTTTATGGTCTATATTGTTTTTATCTTTCATGTGTTGAATATGTATGGTGGTATATGTTTTTTAATTTGAATGTGTTGATGTTAGATAAATATATGATGAAATGTGATTTAGGTTTAATTGTGTTAGCATTAGATGTGATATATGAAAATGTGATCGTATAAAAATGTGACTTAGTAGAATTGGATAAAAATGGAATAATTTCCCTACTATGGATTTAGTACATACATGATGGGTTTTGAAAGCTTGAATGCTCTTGCACTTACAACCTTTAACAAATGTTAACTATGATCATCAATGGATAGTTACACAATACTTAATAAAATGTGGGATTAAATGAGATCTTATTTATTAGGACTAAAGGGGTTTGAACATGCATAAATCAATGAGGGGAAATAGATTCTCCTTTTCCACAGGTCTAAAGAGAGATGCCCCAACTTTACTTTGATTTTGAGGCAAATTGATCAATGTGAGAATTTTGCTATAAGAAGAAGGTTGATCAATGTAGGAAACCTTCCTGGATGCTTTTGATATTGATGTATTTATTTAAAAGTTTGATCAATGGGGAAGGCCTTTTTTATGAGTAGTCATCCTTGAGGGATTATTGTACTCTTTTCTCCTTTTATTTTATTTTTATGAATAGTCGTCCTTTAAGGGATTGGACTACCATATTGGTGGATAGATGTCCTTTAAGGACCAACCTACCTATTTTTACTTTTGAGAAATGCATCCAAATGATTTTGATACATATATATTTTTTCTTTTTGCTTTGAGGAAAATCCCTAACAAAGCAGTTTCAAGAGAGAGGAAGAGGTGTATATATGATCTACACATTTTCACCCACCTTTGTTATGTTCCCTTTTAACTGGTACATGGGTAATGGATGTAGTGATTGCAGTGGTTCCTACTAAAGAGGAACTTATCCATAGAGAAATATGTGATGAACAAAGCCATGGTACTCATATTTAAGGTGTTTTAGGATAATGACGGATAACCACACTCTCAAATCACTACTGTGGTATGATGGATGGTTTTAATGGAATGATAAGATATAACTATTATCATGACAATCAAACATTTAACAATAGAAAGGCCACAAGTGCAAGGCATTCCAAGGTTCTACTTCAGGTTCACCATCAAGAGAAGCAAGATGGTACGCTCCGACCCATATTTATGAGTAATGATGTATGGACCAATCCAATTGGGGAAAACTTTCCACGTTTACTCCATTCTAATTGAGTGACATTTTGATTTTCTTTAAGCACAAGTTCATTAATTTTAAAGTCACATTCTTTGACATGTTTTTATATTATTTTTTAATGCGTTCAAGATAAACTTGATGATGTTCAATGGCCATTAGACATTTTTCATCTAATAGTTCAAGTTATGCTAAATAATCTTGTTGATATTATTCATCAGGGATAAAGTCCTTGAGGGACACACGAAGTGATGGGATTTGGATTTTAAGAGGTATAATGGCTTTGGAGATATAGAAAAGTGAATAGGGTGTTGCTCTTGTAGGTGTGTAGA
Organism: Taxus wallichiana var. yunnanensis; assembly: GCA_018340775.1. Taxonomy (NCBI): domain Eukaryota; kingdom Viridiplantae; phylum Streptophyta; class Pinopsida; order Cupressales; family Taxaceae; genus Taxus; species Taxus wallichiana. The sequence continues at coordinate 877,304,667 of CM031237.1, read as the reverse complement.
TGGTAGTTTGATAAGCCCAAAGAGAAAATGGGATTTGTAGATGCCTATTTCTTCCTGCGTCGTTTACTATTTTCATAAGGATTTTGTTGAGTATTTTATTCAAGGCTTGACCTATCCATTTCTTGAGGATAATATGGTGATGAAAAGATGAGTTTAATATTGAAGGTGTCACAAAGTTTTTTAAATTATTTATTTTAAAAATATTTTCCATTATCTATGATAATCTTATGTGGGATGTTGAAATGACATATAATGTGTTGATATATGAAATTGATAATTGGTCCTGACTTAGTTGATGTCAAGGGGATTTCTTCAACCCATTTGGTGAAATATTTAGTAGCTGTGATAATGGAATGATGTTGCTGAGATGACTTGGGGTTAATATCCCCAATGAGGTCTAATCCCCATTGAGAGAAAGGTCATAGGTGCTAAGAAGGTTGTAATGCTTGACTGGGGACATGGATCAGATTCAAATCAATTTGACATTTCAAACATTTCTTAGCATACTCACAACAATCCTTGGTGATAATGGGCCAATAATACCCTAGTCGTACAACACATTTAGTGACATAATTTGTGTAAATAACCTCCACAAATACCGTTGTGGACTTCTTCTATGGATTTGATCGATTCATGTTATTTAAGGCATATTAGTAAGATAACATCAAAACTACGTTTGTAAAGAATACCATCTATAATGAAAAAGTGAGCGGCGTCGTTGAAGAAATGATCATTTAGTGTTATGTGATAAATCAGATGGAATTTTGGATTCAATGAGATAGTCATATATTTGAGTATACCATAAATCAGTTGGATTATTGTCAATGATATTGATAGGAGGAAGTTCATTTTGATGTGAAGGATGATCTAATCATTGAAAAACAATGAATACTTTAGTGTTTTCTATTTCTAATGGGATGAGGGCTCCTAAAGAGGCCATTGTATCTACAAACCTATTAGAAGATCGTGGGATAGCTTGGATGGTGTAATGATCAAAAGCGCAAGGAGAAAGTCCACGTTAGCTTTATATTTTTGTAAGATTTCATTTTTACATTGATATTATCCTTTGACTTGACTGATAACAAGTTGTGAATCTCCATAGATGTCTAAGATATGAACACCTAGAAGAATAGTAGTAGTGAGACCCATGATTAAAGCTTCATATTTTGCCATATTATTAGTGCACTCGAAATTGAGTTTAAATGATAATGGAATAGGAATACCCCAAGGAGGAATGATAATGACACCAACTCCTCCCCCTTCCTAACATTTAGAACCATCAAAGAAGAGATTCATATTGAAAAGATGAATTCTTATTCGTCAACATCATTGATGGATTCATCAAGAAAATATTCATGAGGAAGTTGGTTGTTGGGAAATGGGGCGTCAACAAGCTGATCTACAATAGCTTGGACCTTAATGGATTTTTGTGACATGAATTCTAAATCAAACTTAGTCATAAGCATAAGCCATCAAGTGATACAATCACTATGATATGGTTTAGAGTGTATAGCTTTGAGGGAATTAAAAATGGCGACAACATACGTTTTATGATTAAGAAGGTAATGACACAACTTAGAAGTGGTGAAATATAAAGCACAACATAGCTTCTCCACTTTGGTGTAACGGGTTTCATATTCATGAAGTGTGTGGTGATATAATATACAACTTGTTCTTTTCCTTGATTATCATGATGAGTGAGCATAGCTCCAAGAGCATGTTCTGAAGCATATATGTATAAGTAAAATGGCCCTCATTCACGCGATGGAGTAAGACAGGAGGTGATAAGAGATACTATTTAATTTCATCTAATTCCTTCGATAATCAAAATCCCATTGAAAATATATGTCCTTGCGGAGGAGGTGATGAAAAGGCTAACAAAAATCAGAGAGTTGTGATATGAAACATTATATGGATTACAACTTTCCCTAAAGGTTTCATAGTTGTGTGAGATTAGATGGTGGAGAAATTTCAATGATGGCCTTAACCTTAGCTAGGTCAACTTTAACACCTCAGATAGATATGATAGACCCTAAACGTTTACCAGTGAGACTACCCAAAAACATTTTGTAGGATTAAGACAAAGATAATATTAGATGAGATGAGTGAAGATTGACTCAAGGATAGTAAGATGATCTTTGCATCATTTGGACTTTCCTAAAAGTTCATCAACATAATCTTTGATTGTTTTGTGAATGAGGTCATGAAAAATGTAGGTCATGGCTCACTGATAGGTTGCTTTTGAATTTTGAGACCAAATGACATGATGCGATAACAGAAAGTTCCCCATGGGGTGATGAAATAATTTTTATGTTGATCATTAGTAGCGATAAGAATTTTGTTATAACTTGAAAAACCATCCATGAGGGAAAGAATTTCATGGCCAGCTATTAGGTCAACAAGCTGATCTATGTTTAGAAGGGGGAAATCATATTTTGGAAAAGCGATATTGAGATCCCTAAAATTTATGCAGATACGTAACTTTCCCGATGCTTTAGTTACAAGAGTAATATTAGAAACCCATTGTGGATAATTGATAGGTATGATAAAATTTGTGGATAAAAGACATTGCAACTCTTAGCAAGAAGAGTTGTGCAAGAATGCATTTTACAGATTTTTTGTTTTACTGGCTTAACATTTGGATATGTGACAATATTATGTACCACAATATTAGGATCAATTCCAAGCATATCAATATATGACCAGGCAAAGGATTGATAATATTTGGATAAAAATGAAGTGAAGTCATCGAGTTCTTGTAGACTCAATGATTGGCCAACTTTAACTATACGAGGATCTTGAGAGGTTCCTAAGTTAATGTCAATGGTGGATTCATTAAGGAGAATTGATGTTTCAGATGGTAAGGTTTTCTGAAGGAAGTGATCTTCAACTCCCATATGCGAAAGGATATCCTGATCATCATGACATTGAAGGATATTTATGACAGGTGAATCTTCCTCAACCATTTATGGCCAAAGAAGAGGTATTTGTTTAGTATTGTGGTTAGATTGATAAGTGAGTGGTCCTAAGGATATGGTATTGACTAAAAAAGTTAGGTGGGATGGGTATAATGTTGTCTAGGTCCATAGGGTCTTCAGAGGATGTTGGAAATGAAAATTCTAATCTAGTGATGAGCACAGATGTAGCTGGTTTAGATATAGTAGCCTCGGATATTTCTGAATTGAATTTATTATAACCTAAACCGTATTTTTCATAAGTTTTAAGGGAACATTGGATGACCACATCATGTATTCCCTGTTCATAACTCCCAAGGCTGAAACATTTCCATGCACAATGGTGAAGATACATATGGGTGAAATTTGGATTATCTAAAGATTTGAAATCTAATGTGAAGGGCATGGCATGGTGTTGATCAATAGTACCAGATGAAGGATGATCAAGTCCCCATAGACAAAATTCATTTTGAGATAAGATGGACTATAAGAGATAACATCTCCCACATTAGGGTCATACGTGGGTTGTTTTTCGGGGTGACCATAAGTTTTTGGTGAAGGAATGTGATTAAGCATGAGGAGATGATATCCATCCAATGTGAGGCATTGTACAACATCACTAAGGGAAGAATCATCTGGTAATTTAGAAGAAGGAATAGACATGCTAGTGGAAGCTTCATTAGATGATTTGAGACATAGATTTGGGAATAAGTACGTCATTTGGATGATACATCATGTAACAATCGGCGAAAGGATTTGGATATGCGGGAATAGTGAATGTTTGACCCTCATGTTCATATTTGAGACAACGATGAAGAGTTGATGGAATGCACCGCATAGTGCATATCCATGGGTGTCCTAATAACATATTATATTGAAACTCTCCTTCTATAATGTAGAAGAGTTCTAGGATAGTTTTTACACCAACGTTTAGTGGTAAGATGATGGTGCCTAACATGGGTGTGATAGTATCATTGAAGGACCATAATAAGACTAACGTTTGGGAAAAAATGGTATTGGGTAATTTAATTTTATCAAAAGCAAGGGAGGAGATAATGTTAATAGTGGCACCACTATCAATCATTACTCTTTTGATATGGACATCGTTAATTTGAGCTGTGATGAAGAGTGGTAAGTCATGATCTTTTGGTTTGAGGGAAGGTATTTTGGATGGTTCAAATGATATAGTAGAATTTTTTTGAGAGCTCCTAAGAAGTTTGTAAAAGATGATGGATCATCTGAAGGTATTTTTATTGATCAAAGAGCTTCCATCATTTCTTGTTTGTGAAGTGGTGATGTTTGTATCAATTCATATAATGACATTTTGACAAGATCTTGATGTAATTGTTTAATGAAAACCTTTTGTATTGCAGTGGATGTTGAAGGTGGTGCAGTGAGGATAGAAACCTTGGTTTTAGGTGACATTTTTGGGCCAAATATTTTGGGAGCCATAGGTATGGATAATTTGGGTTTATCTGATGGGACAACTATTTCGGTGGTGGAGGTATTGCTATGTAGGTTTTATCCTTTTAGACTCAGATGGATCTATGTCATAGTTCTGTGAATGAGTAGTAATATGAACAACATCAACTTGATGGGAAGGATTTTCAGACATAGGTTCCTTATATTTTGATAAGGATGATGTCGATGTCGATGTTAGTGTTGCATGTGGTTTGGAAGGAATAAAATATGTTGATGTTGGAAAGGAAGCTGGGTGTGCCAATTTTTGTGCAATCATGTAAAAGGCTTTACAATTCCAAATTTAATGACCTTGTGTTCTATGATATTTGCATGAGGTATTGAAGTCATACCAAGCGGGTTTCCATCCCCGTGGGTCAAGTAATTTTAGTGGTGGTAATGTTATGAGTGATTTTTGAAGGAAGTCTTCCAAAATAGATGCATAACACCCTTTTAGTCCATATGCAAATGATGATGGAGCTTCAAATATATTATCCTCCAATGGAAGTAAGATTTTGACCAGAGGTTGTCATTTTGTTTATTGTGAAGGGCTCTTAGGTGTTGTGATGGATGAGGGATGAGAGCCACTCTGTAGTTTGATAGACATGTTTTGGACCCAAAATGATGGGGTGATTCCTAGGTATAAGAGATCTAGGACCACACAGGGGATTTCGATATGGGGAACATAATAGGGGTTGTTAAAACCTTGAATGATGTATTGTTTATGAATTCATGTCATGGGAGTTTGATATGCAGGCCTAGGCCTTGGCATGACAAGAGGATCACTGAAAGTGGAAATGGCCTTTCTAGGAGGAGGAGGAATAAAAGGCATAGGGCCATAGAAACGGTATGTTTGATCATAATAAGGACTTTTAAAGACTTGAACCACACCTTGTTTATTGGGTTCCCTTGAGGTTTTGGATGAGCTGGGTGTATTTATCGAAGTTGATGCTAATGAAGGAAGAGGAGTTTGAATTGTGCGGTTAATGTAATCTAAATGATTTGTGGGTTGTATTGGTCTTAGATTGTTTTTTTTTTGTAGGATGAGGGTGAATATGGCCTAAAGTCATTTTAGGCAGAGATGGTTATGTTAAGAATGTTTCAAGAGGTATCATAGTTATGTTTGCAAATGAGGGTGGAGTTATAGGGGTATCTATACTAGAGAGTGGAATAGGATTGATAATTACTTGTGATGGTAATGGTAAGATAGAAGACAAGGATTCAGTAGATACATGTTCAGATTGAATAAGCATTTCCATTTTCATCATTGATTGTGTGGGTGTAGATGTTTCTTCCACAAGTATGTTTGTTAGTTCAATAGATGTGGATGTTGATTCAATAGATATAGGTATTATTTCAGATTCAAGAACATGTGTTACTTTAGTAATGGCATTAATGGTATGATAAGTATGGACAACATTGGTTTGTGGTTGATCAGTAGATGGAGAATGATTTGGAAAGGGTTGTTTAAATATGTCAAGGTTTTGGTTTGGGGGTGCATTGGGATTATCCAAATGAAGTTCACCCTTATCAATCAAATCTGAAGAACATTGTGGAACATCTAACACCTTTCTATGTCATGTCCTTTGACCCTATGGTATTTGTAATAGTCATTGTCTCAATACCATGAGGGTTTAGATATAGATGTGTTGATAGGTTAGATGGGGGAAGAGATATCATATTTTCGGTGAGTAGTTTTTCAAAGAATGTGCTATAAGTCTCTCCAATTGGTGTGTAATTACATTGTGGATGGGAACGTTCAACAGTAGGATTTTCTTTAGGAGCCAACTTGACTACTATGGAATTAATATCTGATTTAGATTTGTTAGGACTAGAGGATGACTTAGATGGAAACTTAGTTCATAGTTTCTTAGGTCAAAGCTTAACATGACCATATTCTAAAGCACACAGTTCTAATTTTGAGCCATAGTAAAGGATTCATCGAAGGTCTAGAATGATTGAATTTGTAATGTTGATGAAATTTATTTAGCATATAATTGAAAGAAAAATAACTCAATTTGTTGTAATGTAAAGGATAATTGATTGATTATACCCCTCCAGTGGGAAAAAAAATTAGCAATGGACTCATCCTCAAATTTTTGATATCGTAAAGGTCATTAATGGTGACTTTTCGGGCTATGTTTATAGAGAAGTGTTCTAATAAAAATTGTGTAAGTTGAGTGAAAGAGAAAAGGGAATATTATGGAATGTTGTTATAGAAATCTAGAGTAGGACTAACAAGGACAAGGGAAAGCTTTGTCAAATAAGGTCTTAATCATGGGCTATTAAATAAAAACATGATGAAACACTCGAATATGTTGCTAGGGATCTTCTTTTCTATAGAACTTAATAAACTTTGGAAGCTCCCAGTGAGGAGGGTATGATTTGTATGGGACTGATGGGTGGATGGGTTCATTACAAATTTGATCGTAAGAGAAGACATTTTTAGGTGTAGATGAGGCAGCTTCTAGACTTGATATCTAATTCATAAGAGCTTGAAGAGGGTCAGTTGGTGTGGATTGTTGTGAAGATGGACTAGGTTGAAATGTAAATTGACTAGGTTATGAGTATATCTGGTATTGTTGAGGGATGTTTTGTTGATAAGGGATGTTTTTGTGGAACATTTTGCACACATCCCCTTAGTTATATGTATGGGTTCACATGGGATATAATATTATAATGTATATGGATTGATGGAGATGTCAACATGTGGCACACATCCCCTTAGTTAGTTATATATGCTCACATAGGAATTAATTATATTGGGTAATGAGTCGCCTACATTGGGATTAGGTGTTACCCATCCTATTTAAATGATGTGAGTATCATTATGAGGAGGTGATGGATGTATGAGTCGAGTCTTCTACTTGGTAGAGGTATATTGGAGGGTCCCCTCGAAGTGGATTCTCATCTTGGGAGATTGTGGAGTTACTCCTTCCTTAAGGGTATCATTCTACATATATTGATTATTTAGGCATCTTGGCCCCCCATATCTCTTTTGTTTTGTTATCTTACGTAATTTACTGATTTATTTCATATCAGTAAATTCCAAAAGATAACAAAACACAAGAGATATGGGGGGCTAAGATGCCCAAATAATCAATACATGTAGATTAATACCCTTAAGGTAGGGCAACACCATACAATGATCCTTAAGGAAGGAGTAACTCCACAATATCCCAAGATGGGAATCCACTTCGAGGGGGACACCTCCAATATACCTCTACCAAGTAGAAGACTCGACTCATACATCCATCACCTCCTCATAATGATACTAACATCCTTTAAATAGGATGGGTAACACCTAATCCCAATGTAGGCCGACTCATTACCCAATATAATTAATTCCTATGTGAGCCCATATAACTAACTAAGGGGATGTGTGCCTCATGTCGACATCTCCATCAACCCATATACATTATAATATTATATCCCATGTGAACCCATACATATAACTAAGGGTTGTGTGCCACATGTCGACATCTCCATCAACCCATATATATTATATTATCATATCCTAAGGTACATATAACCATGGCAGAGGAAGGATCATATGAAGATGGTGGTTGGGATATAAATTTTTATTTGAATCAATAGGATGTGTAGAGTCGGAAGCACTTGAAAATGGTTTAGATTCAAGTTGTTGTGAGGAACCAGAAAAAGGTCCAGGAATGTTTGTAGATGGTTGGTGTAAATGGCTGGAGTTGAACACCCCTAGCTGCTAGATAGGCATTAAGGGCAATGGGGTTGAATCTAACATTTCTTCAAAAATAGGGTTTCCTCTTTCAAAGAAAGTAGGTTCGGAACATTCGATTGTGAGCTGGGGGAATATGGTTGTTCAAGTGTTTTCTTATTCAGATGTATTGAAATCTTGAATGCAAAATTGACATGTAAAATTTAAAATATGTTGTCTCATTTCTTCATTGTATTGTTCCTCTATTTCATTCCAATCTCGTTGAGCATCAGTTAGAGGAGTTGATGTAATTGGTTGATGAAATGGGTTTTGTTGTTGTAATGGCATAGTAAATGATGGTGTTGATATAGTAGTAAATAAAGGTGTTAATAATGGTGTAGATAATGGAGTGGATAAGGGAATTTTTTGTTGTAAAGGTGTGGATATTGGTTGAGACATATTTTTAGTAGTTTGGTTGCAAGCTTGTTGTCTTGTTTGTACCATTGTAAGCAAACACACACACAAAAAAATCCAAAAATGTACTAAAATGGGTTGATTACAAACAAAAATCAAAAGCAAACAAGATATATTTTTAAGTTTTCTTGATTTAATTATAAGGTGAAATGTGTAAAATGGTTAACAAGGGTCCTAGGAAATGGAAATCTAGGGCTGGTTTGAGGTATGTTTAAGGGCGGATTCCTTGATATACCCAAAGTTATGTGAGGCCCAACTTTGTACTACTATCGATAAAAGCATGGTATTGGGGCCTACCCCCTCACTTCATGGTCCCATAGTGATAAGGGTGTCAGGTGCTTAGCCAATATATACCGACAGATAGGTGATTATACTCGACTAAAGCACCAAGTCGGCTTATCCTCTTGGTGATAAAATCCAAGTAGGTATCCACCTGGGTAGGAATTATTTTAAGTGCATTTTTATTTATAAGTGGTTTGGTTGTGTGTGGGGGAAGAATAAGTGGATGTAACCAATTTACCTTCTTAATTAAAGTTATGTGATAATTTTTATTTTTTTCATTTTAAACCCAAAATGAAAGATTGTTTTTGATGAGAACAAACAAGAAAAAAATGTAGTACAAAAGGATAAGGACTCACCTCTAATAACACTTCCTTTTTATTTTATTTTAGTAATTTGTGAAGCAAGAAATTCCAAAATCCAGTAAATGAGCCTTCTAGAAATAGTACCCTACAAATAGGTTAGGAAAAATAGAAAGCAAAAAGAAACAAACAGGAAGAAAATTATAAATTGTTAGGTTTTGAAAAACACATAGGGAAATCACAGGTGATTTTCCCAATTGTAGGTGATTTATCCAATCGCAAGCAATTTTTTATACAAAGAATCGAGAAAAAGAAAAAATATGCTATTTAGTTGTTAAAATAAATCAAATAAATAAGGGATAAGGTCCCACTAGGCATGCCAAAATGTTTAGAAATTTTTTATCTCTTCAATTTAACCTAATAAACAAGATAATAAAACTTACCAAACCTCAAAATGATGGGGTTTACCAATACCTGAGATGTGTATGGATTGTGTTGATGTTGCACCATGTGTTCAAAATAGTTGAGCTCCTATCCTGCAAATGATATCTGCAATCAAAGACACTGCACCAAATTTTTAATTAGTAAAATAGTAAGTGGGCTACCTGGTGAAGGCTAGTCCCTAGAATTCTAAGGGGCTTCCTCACAAGGATTTCAACCCACTATTTTATGTAATCAAGAGATACATAAGGCCAATCATGATATAAGATGGATTAAAAACATGATTTGTTCTAATAACTTCGAGACTTTATTACAAATTTATAACATATAATGAAAACCTAGATATATAAACTATAACCTAGAAATCTGAATCAAATTCAATGTTAGAATCTTTAGATGATGATGGGTTCTCGAAAGTGAGCTCTGGATAATCTATCTTAGATTCTTCAAAGAGGTTAGAGTCGTAATCATCGGTATGCTCATCTCTAAAGAAATCAGAGATGAATTCAGGTTCCTCATTCTCTGAGTCGTACGAATAATCAAATGTAAAGTTGAAATATTGATATTCAGGCTATTCGATGAATTCAATTTGGTTTGTTGATTCAGCGTCAGAGTCCCAAATTTCCAATCCAACTTCATAGTGGTATTCAAACCAGGACAAATCAGCTCGAATGTAAAGAATTTTGAAATAGGCCTCCCAAAACTCATCTGTGGCCTCACGAATCCCTTGAGTGGTTTCAAAGATGTTTTACTGACTGATCTAAAGGGGCTTAATCTATAGAATAGAGTTCCAAATCGATAAATACATCATATTTCTCCCAATATAAAGGGCGACTAATAATTGGAAGGTAATTAATGTTGTTTTTTTCGTGAGCTTGGCCACTTATAGCCATCTAAAAATCCATTATTAATGTATGTTAGAAAGAATAGAAAAATATATAAAATTAATAAGCAATAATATGATAAAATCTATAAAATCCGAATTGACAGGAAACAAAGGCATTTTGATGAAACACAGGCATTTGGGTATAACACAAATGTTTCAAGGTTAATCCTAACAATATGCAAATATAGTATGTTTACAACAATTTAACAATTTGATTTATAGTTGATATGAGTCGGAGATATTTAATAAATAATATTTTAGATGCGTGAATAGAAGATGCAAATAAGACAACTAACAACAATGGAATAGAGACTCGAAATGACAAAACTTACAAACGGGTGAATATTTGTTGATTTGAAAAAGTTTTTGAATGTTCCTGATGATGGTTTTATGTAAGTGTTGAATGTTGAACTAGCCTTGATATCACACCTCCTTGCCGTACCTTGATAAACATTCTCAATTGAAGATTGAAAGTGTGACAAAGAGAAAACTCAAAAATGCTAGCAGATGGATCCGAAATGAGGGAAATCATGCTTAAATAATTGTTGGTGTTTTACCGAAATGCCAATGATTTGAGTTATTCAATTTTATTTAGTGCATAGATGAAAAAAATTCGAACTCAAGTTTATTCGTTATGGATTTCGAGGGATAAGTTATAGGTTTGTTCTTGAATGTGAGGTGTTGTTGGGTGAGGTGTCATGTTTGATTAGATTATATTATATTTTGGCCTATGTTTGTTTAGGATATATTTTAGGTGGTTTAGTTGGATATATTAAACATATATCATAGGATAATGTCTAATAATAATAGATTATGTTAGGATATTTAAATAAAACAAGATCTTATGAGTATATGAAATAGTGTGTGGTAGATATGTCGAGATAAAGGGGTTTCATAATTATTTCATAGTATGGGATAATTTTAAAATAATCACCTAAATGTTAATGCATATTTATAATTTTGAATGAGACAAATTATCTAAGATGTGGGAGTGTAGAATTCTAGTGTCTCCAATAAAAATAAAATTAAGAACCATAAAACTAATAAACAACTAATATAGAAAACTACCGACTTATGACTTAAAAAGAAAAACACTCCTATTACAAAAATAAATCTAGTAAATATCTTGGCTTAAAAATAATATTATGGACCATAAACACACAAAAATTCCTATGAAACTTTAAACCAAGAGAAATTAATACTTTATAAAATGACATTGATTTTATTTGAAAAATACAAGATATATACATCAATTATAAACTCGTATGTATACAATACTAAACAAACATAAATAAGACCTAAATAATTTATAAGAAAACAACTTTGGGATATTATTTAAAACCTAAGACTATTTAAAAAGTGTAACTATTACTAACAAGAAAAATTACCGAGTTGTTGCTAAAAAATGTGAGTTATATGTTGTTTGAGGGTGATTTGAGACCATGTATGGAAACATCATTTTATAGTTTCAGAGAAAAATGAACACGTGGTTTATAACTATCGGTGTATCAATGTTGGGTGATTTTGGGGCAATAATGTTGAGTGAGGATACCTCTTTAGGAGGACCACTTCTTTACACCCCATATTATTTTAAAGTTTAATTTATTAAACTTTATTATGTCGGTCTTCCACATTTAAGAGTGAAATGACGTGAATGATTCATTGTGATCCCTCTCGGGATTGGACCAATGTATACATTGGTACCATATTGATACATAAGAGAGATCATATTAGTTTGGTAAGATTATGATATCAATTTGTTGGTGATCATTATATTTGCAAGAAACTATTATGCAATCATCTCTCCGTGAGACCAAGGAGTGAAGTGGAAGTGTTTGGTAAAAGTTGTATATGAAATTATTAATATAGGAAGTGATTTATTCTAAGTGGCGATTTTATTATGGGTTTTCCCACTATAAATCTTGTGTTTAGTGTTATTTAATTTATGTTATTTACTTTATATTCATGGTCTGTAATGTGCAATATAAACATCTAAATCTATGTTTAATCACTACACTTCATAATCTATAATCTTTGGCAATTATATTGTAGATTTTTAAATAGTTTATTACACATTCCTTATAAATCATGACATGGTATCAGAGTTGGTGATTATGCTTATGTAGAGTTAGATCTGGATTTTTTTGGTTTGTAATAGTAAAAACTTGAAGTTCTTTAGATCAGTAAAATCGTATTTTTCCGTTGTTGACTTCAAGTTAAACAGGTTCAAAATTTCAATTTTTCCACCAAATATTATGAATATTGGTCAATTTATTGATTAGATCTAGCTTATACATTTTTGTGTGCTTAGATCTATGTTTCGCAACCTTGTCTAGTTGTTCTAGTTCTTCGCAGTATTTTGTAGTTTTTAAAATATATTTTGCACTCTTTATAGCCATTATAGCTATAGGTCTTATTTAAAATAAGTTCTTTTATTTTTCGGGATTATTAATTTTTCGGGGTGAACTTAAAATTTCTTTTTTTTTTGTTTATACCACAAGTTTTATGTCTATAGTCTACTCTTCCTTAGAAAAGTGACGAAATTATTACACATGCCCTCAATGATTCATAGAATTTACACCACTTGATTTTATTTTATTTGATTGCGTAAGGAGGAGCATACTCAAAATCCATTTTATTTTGGCTTTCTAGCAACTTCACATCTGCTAGAGCCATCTCTAAAAAGTTTGGTGGAATGTTGCCAAGTGTCCCCTTAATTGGTAGATTATTTCCATGTGACACCTTTTGATTTTTCTTTCTTTCTCTATCTTCCACTTTGGTGTCTACCTTTGGTTGGTTCAGGGATTGGGCATTTTACATTCTCCATATTCCATTGTGAAGTTTTAACCAATCATAAAGCTCCATATAGCTTCTCCTTGTTAGATTTATTGATATTTTTTTCAGTTGAGAAGTATGAACTAATAAGGTTGTTCCACACTCTTCGAAAATTCATTTTTTATTTCATTCCCTACTCATGAAAAATACAAACCAATAGAAAAAAACCACATACATTTGTTTTTTCTCTTTTCAATCTTTAACAATTGCAAAACCAATAGAACGTGTTCACGCTCTTTCACATTTTTAATCCTCTGTTATAATCATGTCGAGTGCAAAAGAGTGATCCAATAAGTTTTCGACATGTGTGTATAGTTTAACAATTGCTTTTACTATTGTCTTTGGACTTGTTTGTTGCACTATGAAGTGCAATATAATAAAAAATAGCCTTATGTCTTTTTCTTTTCGTAGTGTCATTTTTATATCTTTTACCGCATGTTCCTTTGTTTTTGTGTATTTGGTTGACTTTTCGACCTTGTTGCGGACCCGATAATCCATTCTTTTTATTAAATTTTAGGGACTTCAAATCTACTCCATGTTGCTTCAAAACTTTCTCGAAAACCGACACATGCCCTGTTGCATTATGTTGATCTTCGACAAGTGTTGTATCCAAATTCGCTCGCGGTTTTTTAAATCTTCTTTATACTGCGATTTTTAAAAATTTCTTTATTTCGTGGGTTTAAAAATTGTCTGTGTACTATGGATTTCAAAATTTTATTTGTACTACGAGTGTTTATTCCTTTGTCTTTGCGGGTGTAAAATTTTGAAAATTTTATATCTTTTTCTCCTTTTTCTATGGCCTATCACGGTTTGTTTTTTTGCGATCTACAGTCATCCTTATTGGTCATTGAACCTTTTTTGGATATCTTTTCATCAAATTCAAGCTATTTTTTGAATTTTAATCCATTTTCTCTAAGTTGAGTGTGATTTTATTAAAAATGGCTAATAATGCTATTTTTTAATGGATAAATATCATTTATTAAATGGAACTAATTACAGTATTTGGAGAGTAAGGTTAAAATCCTATTTCATGGCTAGAAAACTATAGGATCTTCAGAATGGTGTGGAGGCACGACCCACTAAAAGATAAGAAAACCCTAAAAACCTTAGCTCCTTCTCCAAAAAATCTTAGAAATCCCTATCAATCCTATTGCAAAGCATAAAGGATGAATTTCTACTACATATAGGTGTTATCCAATTTTTCCCCTCAAGAAAAATAAAACAAACATGACTCGAAGATAAAATAATAGGAACAATTTGGCCACAGGAGCTCACATTTTAGGCTCGAGCTAAACGAGTTGAAGCAGGCTGAGTGCATTGCAAAAGAGCTCAGGAGTTAGAGATGGTTTGGGGAATGAAGAAATTATGAAGTCTGAAATTTAGACTTCAGAGGTGTGGTCATTCAGAGGTAGGCTGAAGAAAAATTCAGGGACTTTGTAGAAAGAAGTTTGAAAAAGGAGCGGGAAGTCCAAAACCCAAAGTCGAAATTCAAGCTTTGGGGTTTCGGAGGTTTTACGAGCTCAAAGTGATGAAGAGTATCATGCGGAGGAGGGGAAAAGGTCTGAAACCCAAAAGTATGAATTTCAGACTTTGTGGTTTTAGAATTTTGGAGATATGCGCCATTCGGATGAAACCCAATGCTGAATCCTCAAAACCTCAAGTAATAAATCCCAGAAATCGAAAGTCCCAAATCCCCAAAACCTGAATTCTCGAATCCCTAAAACATGAAGTCAAGAATCACGAAACCCAAAGTCCTAAATCCTCAAACACTGAAGTCCCGAATCCTTGAACCCCCAAAAATACAAAGGTTTGAAACTTGAAGTCTGAATTTTGGAATTGTGGTTTTGGAATTTTGAAAATTTTGGCTTGAAGGATGAATAGTGTCACATGACATGATTTGAGTTCGATCTATGAAGTCCAAATTTTAGACTTCGAGAGGTTTGGCATTTTGGAACTCTTGAGTCAAATTGAGCGATGAAAATTACATCGATCTCGAAGCCAAAATGCCCAAATTTCTGAATCCCAAAAGTCTAAAATTTCATATTTCAGAGGGTGCAATACAATTTCGGAGTCCGAAAAGCATAGCCTACCACTCACATTTATTACAGAATGACACCCTCATCTTTAGATGGCCATAACTTTTGATTGGGAGCTTGGATAGTATTTTAAAATGAAGAAATATATTTTTCCATTTTAGAGGGATGTTTCCATATTTCTTACCTACCAAAATGATGAAGGTATGGGCTTCCTTTCTTCCCAACAAGGAAAATTACATGGAGGCATGGATTTTGCAGTGGCACCCATTATTGTTGCAGGTGATTTTAATGTATTTTTGGGTGGTTGAAGCAAGATTTCAAATTCCTCTCTCTCCCTTCTCTCATTCTTCCTATATATTGTAAGGAGGGGCTCATTTCAAAAGGTTGGATAATATTTCTTTGCACCCTCCCTTCTTATCTTGTTTGTAAGTGATCTTGTGGAGTTCAAACCTCCCATTCAAACTGTAAATTTAATTTTTTCCTCTTGGTCATTATAATGCACTATATCAAATTTTTGGAACAATAATATAAGTCTCTGGTTAAATTTCAACCCTCTCTTGTGTTTATTGCATCTTTCTGATCTCTCATTACAACTTTGGTTAACTATGCAAGTTAGGTTGTGTTACATGTTTTGATAGTTTGTGTTTAATGGTGAATGAATTTTTGATAAGAAATTGATTTGTGTTGATGTTCATCCTCTTTAATCTTGTTTCACTTTCATTTCCATGCAAGGAAAGTTATTCAACATTCCTTTTGGTGCATCACCTCTTGTAGATTAGGTTTAATTTCTTGCAATCTTTTCAACCATGTCTCCTTGGCAAGTTAGAGTATATTTTACAATAGATCCTCTACAATTTGAATATATGTATCAGAATAGAGGAATATGAACCGACCTTCATTTGGAGAGCTTTCCGATTGTAAAGTCCCACACTTTGGGAAAGCTCCATGTTATGGAATCACATTGACAGTTTTAATCTATCAAGTTACAACATTCATGGGTGATATGATTACGCATCAAAAATAGCTTATATAGATTCTCCTAGAGATGCTTGGAAACAATTAGAAACCATGCACAAAGGTAGTCGTGTGTCAAAATAAATTAAGCTAATTATGGAATTGTTTACAACTCCCATGAAGGGGGATGAGAAATTTTTTAATTATCTAGCTAAAATTAAAAATATTAAAGCTCAGTTGGATGGATGTAACTGTGAACTATTTCAAGATAAACTGTTATATTTTATCATTCAGATCAATATACATGAAAAGTTCATAAATTATATCTCCATTCTTAACTCTAAATATTAGAACAAGAATGATCAAATTTATATGGATACTTTGTATTCTCTATTAATTTAAGAATAATGGGTAATGTATAATTTTGATTTAAAATAGATTGCCTCTCAAGCATTTTCTCTTATAATCATAAACATTCTCAAAATAGGAATAATTACAATCCTAATCAAAGTCTAATATTAGATCAAGATTTAAATCTAACCCTAAGTCTAATTCTATTAAAAATAGTCATAACTTTGAAGTTGATAATATTGGTAAATAGTTTTTGAAAGGGACTATACCCTTGTGTACAAAAGGAGGCCTAAAAGCTGAATAGAGAGAGGAGCAGAGAAGCTGTATCAAAGCACAAAAGTTACAGCAAAGAACACCGAAGCCTAGAAACAGCAACACAAACGAGACTTAACAGCAAAACAACGGCAACAAAACAGCAAGCCTACAGCCAAGAAGCAGTAGTAAAACAGGACTACTTCTTGGCCGCTTGATCAATACTCATCTTTACTTTTTTCCAAGCATGGTACATACCCAGCGTGGTCATATGAGCAGCATCCGTCTTATCGAGCTCCTCTCTGGTTCTTTTACTCTCTTTCTCATTGCCCCAAAGAGTCATCGGGACACCATTTGAGTTGCGAAACACTTCTTGCATGTCCTTCGATGAATTCCTCTATAATACTGAATCTTTGCAATATTATATTCATGCCTAGTCTTCGTTTTCCCAAGGCGGGAGTCAAGGAGGTCGAGTTTTTGTATATTTCATCAAGTGGCTATTGCCCAATGCTCCCTTCTCCCTCAATGCTTTTTTTGCCTTTTTGCTTAGCAAGATTTTTACCTCATCCTTGACAATTTAAGCTCGGCCTCTAAGGCCTCAATCTTCTAGAAGGGTTATCCGTTGGTGCCGCTGGGGACCGGCACTACTAATGTTTAGCGAGATCACGAGCAATGTCATCCAAAGGTTCATCCCCCTCGGCCCGGTAGACTCAAGGTTGAGTCTCCAGAAGCCCCAGTGACACGTTTAGAAGTAGAGACAGTGTGGGTGGCGGGGGCGGCGGGAGGAAAGAAGGAGAAGCATGAGCAGCTGCATGGGGGCATCGGCACCGGAGGCGGGGGCATCGGCGAGGACAGCGGGGGAGGGGTGGCAGCAGCAGAGCCCAAAGCCGGGCGGGAGAGGAAGGAGACCGGGAATTTAATAAGGCGAGTGCTTGTGAATAAGCGAGAATAAGCCCTTGGTGAAGGGAACCGCCGGGTATGTACGGAACTCCAAAATGGAGCGCTCAGAGAGTTTAACGAGATAGTGGGGAAAGCAAACCAACCTACTCCTACGAAAGTGATTCAAAAAGACAAGGTGCTTGGCGAGGACGATAACAAACACTGCCTTCCCGAGGATATGTAGCGAATCATCATGCGGGTGACTTCATCATACGGAGAAGGAATTGAATTAACAAGCAGACCCGCGGTGTTGAATATAAGCTTCTCCTCCTCCTCCACAAATCTTCTCTCTTCAGCCTCTTTGATAACCCTCTTGTTGAAGAAGCGGTATCCTTCCAAGCTGAGGCCAGTCGCTTCGGCTATGAGTTCGTCATTAATAAGAATCTTCTGCCCTCCATAGTCGACCATCCTCTCATTCCAATCCTTGGCAAAGCGAACAGAGATGCTTTGATCATGCCCTTGCACTCTCTCCACAAAGTTGGTGAATCCGCCAATACTAAGAATGTTCGAGCTCGGTGTTATCTTTCCAGTCAGGGTCTGCACACGGCTCAATCTGGCAGGGAGGCCCTCCCATCTTCACAAGGATGTGCTGGTTACAACAATTTTCAAAATACCTTTGGGCGTTGAGAGTGATTCGTTTCTCGCCGTTGCGGGTCGCATAAAAATGGGAACTGTAGCCGTTGGTCCTCCCACGAACGGCTGTAGGATTGCCGATCTGAGTCTGCGTGAAGTCGCGCGTGAAAACCCTTATCCTGTCAGCTTTCACCTTGTAGTTATCTTCGGTTTCGCGGAGCTTGGCAGCGAATATCAACGACTATTGTACTTCCGCGTGCGCTTTGTTTTTAAATTTAGAGGCGGCTCCACTTGAAGTTCCTAAACAAAATCTTGCCATCATTTGGAGTAGATATCATATGCCACGCCAAATAAACTAAAAGCAAACACACTTTGTGGAAGAATTTATGGATTTCCTCCAAAGATTAAAGCATATCTTTAGAGATTGTTTGCGTGTGAAGGTCGCATGTATCTTTGTTGTGAAGGCTGATTAGGGATACTATCATTATCCCAAATAGTGAAATTTATATTAATGCCATAATTGGCCATTGCATCGCCGACTTGTTACCTTCCACTGTAAGTATGTATGATTACGATCTTTGTTGAAGGTATGGTGATGCTTATGGACTCGAGAGATAAAATCTTTGATATTCCGGCTAGGAGAAGAGGGTGATTAAGCAGATTAATAATATTAAGGGAGTCCCCTTCAACAATGAGGTTACGGATATTTTGGGCCCGAGCAACTCTCAAACCCCAGAGAAGCAGATAAAGCACGCAAAATGATTGGTTTGGATTCCCATTTTTCCAACAGCATATGCAACAATCAAATTACCTTTATGGTCCCGTATTGCTCCTCCTCCGGTAATTTGTTCCGGGGGTTCCCCTTAGAGGCACCATCAAAGTTCAGCTTGAACCAATTGGATTGAGGGGATGCCATTTGACCAAAGATCTATCCACACTATTCCGGGGTTGCTCCAATATCCGATCTGCCAATTTGATAAGATGTGCTTTTCATTTTCAGGGTAACAATTGTTCTTAGGAGGTTTAAATCTGGCCATGTCCTCTTTGATGCCTTGGGAGATCTTGCCAGTAGTGAGTTTAAAATTACGCTTCTTATTTCTAAAAACTATATTATTTCTATCCTTCCGGATCCTCCAAATTAAATGCGGGATGGCTAATTTCAGATTCTTACGATAGCACAATGTACGAATGGTGGGTTCCATTGGTTCCACAGGTGAGTAAGATCCTCGGCATCACCAGAGAGCTTCAAATTTGGAAAGGACAAAGTTCCAAACTCTAAAGGCATAATCACGGTGTATGAACAGATGTCTAATGTCTTCATAGTTATTCCTACAAAGGTGGCACCAATTGGGAATGATAAAACCTCTTTTCATCAAATTGTCGGTGGTGAGAATTTTGCCTCGATGGCGACCAAAGAAAAAAATTTATTTTGGGGTTAACTCGAGGCATCGAGATCAAGTTCGGTTAAAGTCGATTGTTCTTGTGGAAAAAGTGGTATAACCAGATTTGGTGAGTATTTACCCTCGTGTGAATTGCTCCGAGATCAGCTCATCCTTGGAATCCAGGTGACACAAAGGAAGAGATCAAAAGGTCTTGGAGGGAGGAAATAGTGCATTTGAGTTCAATACTCTCCATAGTAAGTCTTTTCCAATTCTTGTTGGTGCCATTTCCATCGATAGTCCTTAACTTTAGTTCCATATTTTCTTATAATTTGTCCTTAGCAGTCCCAAATCTCTCAAGAGATTATCATTGGACGATTATCCTCGAGAAGTTAATGTCATTTGCCATCCCCAATTTTCCATTTGCTTCCCTTCTTAATGAAGTTTCTACTCTTAACAGATTATTCCAAAAATGGAACCATTGGGAGTTGCTCATCATGCGAGATAGGAGTAAAGCAGCTTGCTTTGATTCAAGTATTTTGTTTTAATGACATCAATCCAGGGTTGTTTCTCAGAAAGCAATCTCCAGCCCATCTTAGCAATGAGTGCCTCATTCATTTTCTCAATATTTTTTATTCCCAGCCCTCCCCTAGATTTAGGGGTGCAGACTTTATCCCAGGCCACAAGGTGAAATCTGAACTTTTCTTCCATGCCTTGCCATAAAAATTTTTTCTGAATCCTTTCAATTTTCTCTCTGAAGGAGGAAGGAATTTTGAATAGTGACATGATATATATGGGCAAACTTTGGAGTGTGCTTTTAATGAGAAGGCACTTACCAGCACTAGAGAGAGTGGTCCCTTTCCAACCGGCCATTTTTTTCTGAAATCTCGTCAATAAATCATCCCACACCGTGTGAGAGACTTTCTTCGTGCCAAGAGGGAGGCCTAAGTACGTTGCTGGAAGAGTACCAATTTTACAGCCCAGAATTTTAGCAATCTTGAGTTGTCTTTCCTCAGGGGTGTTAAAGAAAAAAAGGATGCTTTTGTCGTAATTGATCTCTTGCCCGGAAGCAGATTCATAAAGCTGCAGAAGAGCCTTGATAGCTTTAGCTTCAACCACTGAGGCCAGAAGAAGAAGGATAGTGTAAATCTGCTGTTGATGATGAGAGACGGCTTGGCTGAGAGAAGTGGGTTTAGAACCCTTTAAAAGGCCGTCTTCCACCGCTCTGCTAATTGTTCTACTAAGGCTGTCAGCCAGAAGGATGAAGAGAAGGGGGGAGATGGGGTCTCCCTGCCTTAGACCTCTGCTTGCTTTGGTGAAGAATCCCACGGGCTCTCCATTAACAACCACGAGAGAACACATTTGTAGATATACATGATTTAACAATTTTTCTAAACTTTTCTGTGAACCCAAATTTAGATAGAATCCTGTCAAGGAAGACCCAAGAAACTTTGTCAAAGGCTTTATTCATGTCGAGCTTAAGGATCATGTTAGCCTTTTTGTTATTTTCCATAGAATGCATAGTTTCGTGTACCATAATCACACCGTCTTGTATTATCCTGCCTTTAATGAAGCCACTCTGCTGCTTTGAGATGAGATCCTTCATTATGAGCTGCAGCCTAGAAGCAATAATTTTGGTGAAGATTCGAAAAATAGCATTAACCAGGCTGATGGGTGAAATCCTTGAAATCTTTTGCATTCATTTTCTTAGGTGCCAGCACAATGTGTGTGTTATTGAGCTCTTTTAGAAGATTTCCCGATCTAAAAAATTCATTAACCGCTTTGAGAAGATCCTCCGAGCATATTTCCCAGAATTTCTGAAAAAAATTAATGGAGAATCCATCCGGTCCAGGAGCCTTATCCCCCTCAAGAGAAAAAACAGCCTTTTTTAGCTCATCAAGCGCGACCGCTTTAGTGATATCTCTGAATTTCTGGTCTTCAATATCATTCTGGGGGATTGCCTCTAGCATGAAGGAAATAGCTTCCGGATTGCTGACATTACTCTCTCTAAGAAGATTTTTGTAGAATTCAAGTGCTTGCTTCTTAATGCTGTTTGGATTTTTAGTAATACTTCCGTTGCTTTTAGAAACCTCTAATATCCTATTACTGGCCCTGTGCTTTAGAGTGGTCATGTGAAAGAACTTTGTATTCCTGTCCCCCTCTTTAAGCCAGATAGCTCTTGATTTAAGGCGCCAAAAGGATTCTTCTCTACTGCATATCGTGTGTAACTCAGAAAGAATTCTCTTTTCATTTACTTCATCTTCAACTGACCTCCCCATAGTATCCATTTTTAACTCAAGATCCTGAAGCTTCTGTTTTAATTCTTTCTTTTTTCCGAAGATGTTTCCAAAAACATTTTTGTTCCAAAGTTTGACTTGCTTTTTGACATTTTTGAGTTTTTGGACCAATCATCTTTGGCGGTGCCTTCCCCATTCCAATCCCACCATTCCTTTATTCTATCATAGATATCAACGTGCTCCATCCACATTTTTTCAAATTTGAATGAGCTTCTTGCAGGTTTGGTCCAATTTAGAAAGCTTAAAGCAATCGGATTATGATCGATCCAATTGCAAGCGGGAAGAGAGGTAAAAGTCTTGGCTAAGAATCCGGTTTGCGAGATAAGAGCCTGTCGATCTCACTGAATGAGCCCCTTTCCCACCCTTCTATTGTTCCAAGTATACTTATTACCATGCAGATCCACATCAATGAGGTTTTGTTCAGTGATAAAATCGGCAAGATCCTCCATACCATTAGAGAAGGTGGGGGTTCCCCCAAACTTTTCGCCTGGGTTTAGAGGGGAGTTGAAATCTCCCATGATAAGCCGATTAAGCGAGCTATCTTGGTTTCTAAAGATTTTAAGATCAGCCCATAGTTTTCTTCTACCACTAGCAGAGTTAGGGGCATAGATATTAGACAAGATCCATTCACACTTTTTTTCAATAGTGACAAACTTAATTGCAAGATGATTAAAATTATCACTAAGGATCATACCAGTACAGTGCCTTTTATCCCAAAGAGTTTTGACCCTCACGGAAGCACCACGAGAATCAACAGCCGCCATTTCAGAGCTATCCCAAAAATTATTTTTAATATTATCCATGGACATTGCTTTCATCTTAGTTTCTTGAAGAATCAAAATCTTTGGGGTTCTTTGGAGTCCCGTAACTCCTTGATGTTTCTTTGCTTAGAGTAACCGTTAAGGCCTCTAATATTCAAGATATGATCTTCATATGGAATGGTTGGTAGTTGGATTTGCTTGGTGGTTCGGTTGTCATTGAACACCATCTGCAATATCCCTCTCTGTTTTCTTAGCTCTGAGAGTTTTTTTAGAGGTCTTCCTCTTTTGAGCTTCCTCAAAATCAGCTAATCGTCTAGCGAAGATCTGGTTTTACGGAGGTAGAGGTGTCCCAATTGTCAATTTCCTTTTTCTTTTCACTATAAAGTGATTCTGGGATCCTTTCAAAGCCTTCCATTCTTTTTTTTTTCTTTTTTGAGATGACCAAAGTGAACCCAGAGTCTGGATCTTCCTTTTCCTTGGCAGGCGTAATCTCCCCTTCCTCTTGTTCCTTATGAATATTGACAGGAGTGTGATTGTAACAGACCTGCTCAGTCACTGTTGACATGCTGAGGTATGGCAGCGGATCCTCAATTCCTTTCTCTCCAGTAGGGAGAGACTCCAGGGGCTCAAACACCCTCATATCCTCCTTGATACAAGCTTCCTTTCTAACGAAAGGCAGGATTTCTTTCTCTTCTGAACCAGAAGGGATTAAAAAGGTCTTCTTTTCCATGGTAGGCGTGATCCCCCCTACCTTTTGTTCCTTATGGATACTGTCAGGAGTATGACCAGAAGCAGTTTGAGAGGCTGCTGTGATCTGTGACATTTGTTGAAGTGCTGAGGTATGGCAGCGGATCCGCATTTCCTGTCTCTCCAGAAGAGAGGATCGCCAGAGGTTCACTCACATCCATATTCTCCTTGTTGTAAGCTTCCTTTCTAATGAATGTCAGGATTTCTTTCTCATCTGAACCAGAAGGGATTAAACCTTCTTGTTCGTTCACTTCCAAGGAATCCTTAGCAAGGTCATCCTTCACAGAAGTTTCAAAAGGTTTGTCCGGAGATGCCTTCATAGTTTTGTCCACTACTTCATTGGAAGCTATTGAAGCATCTTTGGGACGCCAGACAAGATGTTTCTTAATATGAGTTCTAAAACCCCCTTTTTTCTTTTTTTTCCCCCTATTTATTTAAGCGCACATTTCTCTCATTTAGGACCTTTATCTTCAGTTTTCCTTTCCTGGCTTGGATCCTTGTTGACTTTGTTTAGATCTGCGTCAATCTCAGGCTGAACAGAAACCAAAAGAGGGGTCTTCTTCTTGTTGCAGTTTTCGTCAGAGTGACCAATGCTTTGGCATCGCTTACATCTTAAGGTCTCAACTTCAATTCTTTGAGTCCAGGATCCAAATCTAGTTTTCAATATTATGTGCTCTGGAAACTCCTGATCAATGGCTGAGACAATGCAGAACCGAGCAAAAGCAAGCCTGGATCTGTTTCTTGTGGGTCCATCTAAGCCAATAGGTGAGCCAAGGGATTTTGCAATATTTAACAGTATTTCATCATCCCAAAGATGCAATGGCAAACCTGGTAGCCTACACCAGATAGGAATGGTGTTTATGTTTTCTGTATTTGGATCAAAACCCGGATACCATTTTTTCAAAAAAAGACCCATATTTCCCAACCACCAGGGGCCTCCAAGTAACACCGAATCTAAATCCTCTTGTTGGTTAAATTTAGCCAAGAAAAAACCTTTTGGCATAATGGTAATGCTTAGGGCTCCCTTGGGTTTCCATTTTCTCAAAGCCCATTTTCTAATGAAATCAATATTAGGTCTAGAGCCAAGAAACTTACCAACGAGGGAGAGGTTTGTTTTGTTTAAAGCTCTATCAACAAAACCATCTGGGACCCTAAGACAGGTGGCACCCTCTTTGTCCATTTCCCATGTGAACTGTTCAGTGCTTTTCGGACCCACCTTGAGGTTAGGGCTTTGAAAAAGCTTATTCCAAGCCAAAGGTGTGGATCTCAGTATTTCCTCCTTTTCTCTGCTAGCCGTCCGATTGCAGTCTGAGATCTGCTTTTCCTCAGCAAGTTTTGTCATATTGCTCAGACTTTCCGCAGCCAGAACTGCAGAGACCGCACTGGCAGTACCTCCCGCTTTTTCGACTTTCTTACCCGTGTCTTCAAACGCCCTACATGGGCTATAGCTCAGCCTTTCCTCAGCATTTTTAACCGCGGTTCGCAGACATTCTGCAGCCAAAGCTGCGGAAACTGCGGAAACCGTGTCCTCGAAGATCTCTCCATCGCTAGATCTCTCTCAATTTCAAATGATAATGAATGGTTCCTAGATAGTGGTGCCTGTAGGCACATGACTGTATTTATGGTATCCTATAAGATATTGTTAAATGTGAGGAAAACATATGTCTAGGAGATAATTCCATCATTAGATTTGAAGGTTGTGGGAATGTTAAATTGAAAAATGGAATAATTAGGAATGTCTTGTATGTTCCTCAGTTGAAAAATAATCTTCTATCTTGCTCCACTAATTAAAAAATATTGCAAAGTTGTTTTGTTGCAAGATAAATGGTATGTAAAAGATAAAATCTATAATGTTATTTCTTCTGGTATTCAGAAAATGGATTATATATTTTTGATGGATTTGTGTCTGAATATTTCTTTTCTTCCTCTTATAGGAATGATATTCAACTTTGGCATGAAATATTAGGTCATGTGAATTTCATAATTTTGTATGAAATGTCTCACCTAAATCTTGTAATTGGTCTCCCTAAGATGAAATATGATCATGAAACATGTGAAAGTTTCCTACGTGGTAAGAAACATGTTGAACCATTTCACAAACATCATGATCCAAATTATTTTCAATTATTATATTTGATTCACTGTGATGTGAGAGTTCCTCTTAAATTTCCTTATCACAGTGGTGCTTTGTATCTTATTTTCTTTATTTATGATTTCTCTAGGATGACCTAGTCTTATTTCATTAAGAAAAAGTTTGATGTCTTGTCTAAATTTCAAGAATTTAAAGCCTTAGTTGAAAATGCTTCTAATATGAAAATAAAAATAATTAGAACTAATAATGGAGGTGAATATATTAGCAAAAAATTTGATGAGTTCTGTGTGTCATGTGGGATTCAGAGAGAGTTGACTACTCCCTATTCCCCATAGCAAAATGGCATTGTAGAAAGGAAAAATAGGACTATTTTAGAGATGGATAGGACTATGATTCATGCATCAAATGTGCCTAAGTTTTTATGGGAAGAATAAATGAATATTGTTGTCTATATTATTAATAGAGTTCCTACAAAATCTCTTCATCAAGCTACTCCTCATGAAGTATGGACAAAGAAAAACTAGATATCTCTCACTTAAGAATATTTGGTAGTCCTGCTTCTATCTTCATTCCAAAATTTAAAAGGAAGAAGCTTGACCCAACCTCATATTCATGTATTTTTGTTTGCTATGGCTGTAGAACTAAATGTTTAAGAGTCTATTATCCTTTCAAGTATGATATAATTGAAAACAAGAATGTTCATGTCTTAGAGAAAACATTATGTGATGTTTCTTATGAACCCTCCTCTATTTCTCTTGAAATAGAGTCTGATATTCCTCCTCCTAACAATATAGAAACATAAGTTCAAGGGGTCGATTATCCTAATCTAGATATGATGAAGATTGATGGGGAAACATCTCAAAATGTGTTGTATCCCAAGATTTCTAAATGGGCTCAAAATCTTGATAAAGAATTTAATATTCTTAACCTTAGAAAGGTCACTCGTAGTCAACCTACTTATCATGCTTTAATGACCCTATATGAGATTGAACCAAAATATTTCAAATAATCCAATCAAGATGAAATATGGATCAAGGCTATGAAATATTAATACAATGCTTATTAAAAATAACACTTGGGAATTAGTCTCTTGTCCATCTAAACAAAGCATTATAGGATCCAGTGCTTGTGTAAAATCAAGTATAACTCTTCAAGTGTAATAGATAAATGCAAGACACACTTTGTAGCTTACGGGTTCTCTCGAAATCTAGGATAGACTATGTCGAAACCTTTTCTCATGTGGCTATAATGAGCACCTTTGTTAGGATTCTTCTAGCTTTAACATCTCAATATGGATGGGAGATTCACCAAATGGATGTTAAAAATACATTTCTTAATGGTGATCTGAAATAATAAATCTACATGTGTCATCCTAAAGGTTTTGAAGAACCTAGTAAGGAACTATATGTATGTAAACTGAAAAAATCCTTATATGGTCTTAAACAAGCTCCTAAAGCTTGGTATGCTAAAATTAATAGTTTCTTTCAAGATCTTGGTTTCTCTAACTTCTATTCGATAATGATTTATTTTTTAAGTTTGAAAATAATCATATTATCATTTTTGTTTTATATGTTGATGATCTTTTGATTACTAGAAGTAATAAAAAATTAATTGTTAGAATCAAAGAAAGATTAAAACAACATTTTGAAATGACTGATTTAGGTCTACTAAATCATTTTTAGGCATGGTTATATTTCGGGATCATAAATGTATTGCTGCATATAAATCTTAAAATATTTAACATGATTGACTGTAAACCTATTTCCATTCCTATTGAAGTTGGTGTGAAATTAGATCCTAAACTTACATGTGCTAAATTTGATCATACTCTGTATAGACAATTAGTTGGTAGTCTATTTTATTTGAATATTAATAGAACTGATATTTCATATAAGGTAGGAGTTTTATCTAGATTTATATAGAATAATTATGAGGATCATTGGAAAATGGCAAAAGAATTTTGAAATATGTCAAAGGAATAATCAATTATGGTATATTTTATTCTTCTTTTGATGATGGAAAATTATTTGGATATTGTGATTCTAACCATGCTATAGATGCTATAGATATAAAATATACATCCGGATATTTTTTCTAGTTGGAGTGTAGGTACCATCACTTAGAGTGGATGGAAGCAACCAACAATGTCTATCTCTTCTACTGAAGCAGAGTATATAAGTGCTATGGAAGCTGCAAAGGAAACTATGTGGCTGAAAAGACTATTGGATGAACTACATATGGGCATCAAAGGAAGCACTACTCTTCTATGTGACAGCCAGAGTTGCATTGATCTTGTAAAAAATCTAGTTCAACATCAAAGGAAAAATCATATCGAGATTCATATGCACTTTATTCGAGAGAAAGTCTTGAATGGTGATATTGATCTCAAGTTTTATTCCACTAAAGATCAAGTTGTAGATATTTTCACAAATCCAATGTGTTCTGTAAATTTCTGCAAATATTGTGACTTTTTGGGCCTTTCATAGTTTCCATTGAGGGAGTATACATAACAATTCCACCTCTTAACAACCTATTGTAAACTTCTAATACTTCCTCCATTTTGTGATAAGTAAATGTTCACATTATGTGAATTTACTTGTAAATCCCAATGAAGCATTAGTTATGGGAATGCCTTATTTTATAAAAGGCTCCATAATTTGATATAATTATTCATATATAAAGCACTTGTCCTTATAATTTTTATGGGAAGATTTGTATGATTTCCCTTGTTTACATGCTAGCCTAAATCATCGTTGATGATTTATGGATTTGTAAATCCTTTTGTAGAAAAAGGTAATTTGGAATGTTTTCTTTTTCCCACTTAACATTAAGGGGGTGTTGGGGTGATAATGTCAAGTGGGGATACCTCTTGGGAGGACCACCACTTTACACCCCATATTATTTTAAATTTTAATTTATTAAACTTTATTATGTTGGTCTTCCACATTTAAGAGTGAAAAACATGGTGATTAAGCTGCGATCCCTCTCGAGATTGGAGAAATGTATACATTGGTACCATATTGATACATAAGGGAGATCAGATCAGTTTGGTAAGATTACCAAGATTAATTTATTGGTGATCCTTTTATTTGTAAGAAACTATTCTACAATAATCTCTATGAGACTGGGGAGTGAAGTGGAAGTGTTGGGTAAAAGTTGTATATGAAATTATTAATATAGGAAATGCTTTATTATAAGTGGGGTTTTTTCCTTTGGGTTTCCCCACTATAAATCTAACATTTTGTGTTATTTTATTTTTTATTTACTTTCTGTTCATGGTCCGTAATGTGCAATATAAACATCTAAATCTATGTTTAATCACTACACTTCATAATCTATAATCTTCAGAAATTATATTATGGATTTACGAATAGGTTATTATATAACCCTTATAAATCTTGATAGGTGGAATTGTACACATTAAATCCATAGATTTTTGGATGATTAGAAAAATAGTCAAAACTTCCAATGGTTTGGAGAGTAAATTACAACTTTTGAGGAGTTTATGTATCAATGGTGACATGGTGACATTGAGAACCACTTATCATAATATGAACAAGATGCCAAAAATATAACAATTTGGAAATGATACACACACACATATAAATTCACAATAAAAAAATGGAACAACATTGTATAAGATTGAACTCTTTTTCTGTCTTTACTAGCATAGATGATGGTGATTGCATTGTTCTATATGGAATGGATTGTGAAAAACATATATGAATAGTCAAAAATGAATAAAATAGTAACTTTTTGAGCATGCTAATATTCACAGTGTCATCCCATGATTTTGTGCGGATTTTCCTCCAATGTTACTAATTGACTATTCAAAAGGTTCCCATAGATGAAAAATAAATTCAAGGTACAATAATTGGAAAAATCTGTTCTAATACCAAATGAAATAGTTGGATCAGTTTACACAAAAAAAATAGCAACATGGAATTTTAATGTCTTAAAATTCAATTCATTTGGGAAATCGTATTCATGTAGAGACAAGTTTTTCTACAAATGTTTGGTCCTATTAATTATGATTCAAGTCTTATCAATCAAAAGGATTTCTATCCCCAAAATATCTCCACTAATCTCTCTTACCTATTCTTTCTCACCTTTCCATTATTCTCTCACCTAGAATATCTCTATTCTAGTGAGTAAACTCACGTACATATTACAAATATTCTTCACACATAATTAATGACTCACACAATATAATAATATTACCATTTACATATGAGTACTAAGCATAATATTCCTAACATAAGGTTCTTTGAGGTGTCTAAATAAATAAGGATATGAGAATAGGTTGTGTGAGTGTAGCCCAAGGTATGACAATTAGCATTCAAGAAACGTCTTATAATAGTACCAATGGAAACAAGACATTTTAAATCCCAAAATTGTAACGACAAATGTGGGATTCTAATTTAGACTAGTTTGATATAAAATCTTTCGGTGAGTGGATTAAATTAATGAAACAAGGGCTTCATGACCAAGTAATGAAATTCAAAACCCAAAGGATTTCAGGATATATCATCTTTATCACTAATTGAGTTAAAAACAACAATAAAAATTCCATTGGCACAAGTGTAGATTCCCATCTTACTTTCTAGTAATGGAAGCTAGTTCTTCGAGGTCTAAGTCGAAGAATTCGAAGACTAGGCCAAAATGAACAAAATCTAGAGATCGGGCCAAGATCTTAGAAGAAATTCTTATATTCATTCACTTCTCTAAAAGGCACACAAGGGTTGTTGGATTCTATGGTCATATGGTTTATAGGTAGGCACATGTTTCATTTCCCTTACCGAAAACCTACCTAAAATCATGAATGGCAGGATGAGAAGCATTCCCCTCTCCTTCCTTCATCTAAAATAGGGGAGTGGAAGGTGTCATCTCCATCAGATTTCTCACGGTTAGAATACATAGACTTTAGGTCCGAGGCAACACTGACACACCTTTCTCCTTCATTGCGATAAAGATAAGGGAATGGAAAATGTTTTCACTATCACCAGTGCTAAAAAAATGTAAGGAGGAGAACTCTAATGTGAGGAGAACTTCCGCTACCACCAAAACTTGGAAGACCATTTCCGGTTGAATACGATACTAAAAACTCTAAGGGAATTGTCCAAGTCCTCCACCAATTCTTGAACCACATTCAT
This sequence comes from Taxus wallichiana var. yunnanensis, assembly GCA_018340775.1. Taxonomy (NCBI): domain Eukaryota; kingdom Viridiplantae; phylum Streptophyta; class Pinopsida; order Cupressales; family Taxaceae; genus Taxus; species Taxus wallichiana. The sequence continues at coordinate 877,273,831 of CM031237.1, read as the reverse complement.
TCCCAACCAAGCTAAAAATGGCCATGAGAGAAGATCAATGCCATCCCCTACATATCAGTTTCTATCTCCTTCACTACATAAGTTAGGATTAGGGTTAGGGCTTGTTTCCATCATCATTGAATTTCAAGTAAATTTTTGGTACTCAAAAATATATGTCCATTCATCTTAAATCTCTTTCAAATTTAGTTTTTAAATCCTTTGTGATTGCTTCTTCCTCTTCAAATTCTTTATCCTTCTCATCATTTTCTAATATACATAAGTCTTCATTCATACTGAAAGTTTGATCCACATATACATAAATATCTTTGTCAGTGTCATTATAAACAGGGTTGTGTCCTAGGCAATATGCAATGGAGTCTAGGAGAACCAGTTATGCGTTGAGTTTGTTGGGGGGTTGCTTAGCTTTAGTGGCTATTCTATGGAAGTGTAGTTAAAATCTACGGAAATTAAATACAAGTCTATAGAATTCAACTATTTGCAATGAAATGGATTTCAACAACTAATCTTCTACTGTAAAGTAAAATACGCACACACTTATTCTTAACAAATTAAACCATAACTGAATAACTGGAATTTTCAGCAGAAAGCAAGACTATTCATGAACTAAATTTGCATAACAAAAGCATCTACTTTAAGTGAAAGTGGTAATGGAGAAAACAAGGATAGTTAATCAAAGCATGCATGCAAAAACTCATCAAATGATAATTGTAGTAAAACTAATCGAAGGACTGTATGCATGAAAAACTCAAAGTAACCTCGTATCTCCTCGGTCGAGTGGGCCCTTGCTCTTCCTCGGGATAGAGTGATCAACAAATTTTGATTCTCAAAATACCGTAGCTTTCATTAACTTTGAAATGAGTTCATAACATATCAAAAACAAATCCAGAATAGTATGCAGATAATCTTCTTCGATAATCAAAAAGTGGTACTCAAGTTTTGAAGACAAAGTCTTCATATAGATAATGTTGGTTACAAGATCCACCATATCAGGTGGCATAAAACACTATCCATCAAATATCAATTAAAACTCATAGATTCCTATGGGCCATTAGAGTCAAGCCCAAGCTAATAGGTCAATTTGATGGAAACAGTCTTCAGCCGCATGCTTCAAACTCGGGCTTCTTATCCACCAGTAACTTCCATTATTCCCTGCACACATCATCACATTTGATCTCATAAAGGCAGTTAGTAGGAAGTTCATGGGATAAATGGTTTTCATAAATAATAGCAAGGAAAATGCATCAACCTACTAAGACATGACTACACAAAACATCCCCATATACTAATAAGTCATATCACAAAGAGTATTTCCGGTCTGAAGAAATGATATAAATGAGCCAAACAATGCACTCATCATTTTCCCCTGACTTTACCTGTTGCATGTCCCAATGCAACTCATCTGTGCCCTACTCTCCTTCCAAGTTGGTCAACCATGTCATACTCCTCGAATTGATCAGCGTATTGCTTTGTGGTATTCTTGCAGCCCTGAGTATTGGAGGTCATTTCCACCCAGGCAGTGAAACTATCATGGGACTGTGTTGCATTGTTCTGCCAAGTCGTGAGAGGGCTTAAGAGGAGTGGTGGCCGCACTTGGAGGCCTACCCATTCATCAGTGTATTTCTAGCTAGTTTTCTCTATAGTTTGTTTGATAATGGCGATGAGGGCATCACCCCTTCGCATGCTCCAGCTCAAATTTTGAGGAGAGAGGACCTCCCTACATTTCAAAGGTAGGCTTAAAGTATCCCATCTCCTGTCACAAGCTTGCCAAGCAGCCCCAAAATTCTCTTGACTATAATTTTCAAAATCAATAATACTGAAAAAATCTGAGAAGTATGCACCCCAACCCCTGCCTGATAGTACAATGATCTAAAGTTTTTCCACAGGGTGACATCTATGTGATGGGTTGGGTGAATGTAAAATCGATGGACTGAGTAGTGTTATTGAAACTATCTTTTTTGCCTCCAAATTATCTGATTCCGCAATATAGACTGAAATGCTTTAATTTGAAAATCCCCCACAAATAGGTTGATCAAGAAATCAGGGACATTGGTCACTATCATGTTATGTAGATAAAATTCATAGAGCAAATTTTGAATTTCTGGAGTGTTGTTCTTGTAGACTGATAAAAAACTAGGTCCATCGGGAATTTCGTGAGGGGCTTGAGAACACAATTGAAATAACTGCCAAGAATAAAATTGTTCTTGGACATACATGTTGTAGACTAAGGAGGGTTTCCTACAGGACAGTAGTTTGATGGCTAAAGGACAAATAGAGTCTAAGATAGATGTTAATTTTTGTTTTTCCTCTTCCAGAGATTCTTTTTCCTTTTTTAATTTTTGATTTTCTTTCCGCAATTCCCTTTCTGAAGGGACAACTATTGGAAATTATTCAAGAGGGTAAGACCCTTATCACGTTGTCACTTTAGACAACTCACTTCATGTTATAGGGCAGCAATCTCCCAAACTTTTTCTACTATCTTTTGTGTAAATTCAGCTTGTAATAAAAGGGTGGATTCTTCCATACCTTGTAACTAAGATTTTAGCAGTGCTATCTCCTCCAGATAGTTGTAAGAAGGCACCACTTGAGTGTCAAGCATTTCTAGAGTTACAGTGTGAATTTCCATAGATGATGGAACAACAGATGATGGAGTGGCTGGGACATCCTCCATATGTAGTTCCTCCCGAATGTGGGTGGTGTCATCAGGCAAGGACTCGATTGGAAACCACCTGTCTGCAAAAATGAGCTAAGCCACGGGACCGTAGTTGCATGGAGGAAGATGGGGCCATGGGACACTTTCCTTTTGAATCAAAAATGGATGGGGATGGTCCCTCAGGAGTACCAACCGTGTCGGCGTGCTCAGGAACGTCAGCTGCCTCTGCTTGACTATGTGAAGGGCCCGATGCAAGGGTAGACCGAGGTGTAGAAGAGAGACCAAATTTTAATTGCTTAGGCCTAGACCCTTCGCCACCAACATGTCCCTCGAGCCTCGCTTTGGGTGAAAGAAAACTTGGTGTGAACACAATAGATGAATCAACCCTAGGTGCTTAAGCATAGACTTGCCCCCACTGGACCGGTGTTTCTGGCATACCTTAATGATAGAATCTGTGAGGTACTCTGGAAAATTGACCCGAAGGGCCTAGTTGACATGTCCCTTTTTAAGGTGAATGAGCATTTTGAGCACATCACCACCCAGAATAGAGGCTTGTCCGTTGCATATAAAATACCTGTTGACCCATTTAGCAATCTCACCCCAGATTCAGGAAAAATTTTCCACTTAACACCCTTTTGGACACCCAATGGAGTCAGGATGACCTCGGGAGTGCCTCTCCTTCGTCGTGGAACTGAGCAATCAGAATTTGCAAAGGGGCATTCATCATAACCTTTAAACCAAAATTTGGTAGGCCAGAATAGGTCAGAAATGACCTGACTAGTAATTTCAACTCTTCGTCCACCAACTTGAGCATGTGGACTCAAAATTGTTCAAGAACTCTTCCACAATGCTCTCATCAAAACCTTCAAATTTCTGAATGAAATCTAACCATCGAAATCATGAAATACCTATGAAAGGGTGGCATTCGGAGCAAGGCGTCAGGTGAAGCAAGGTTTGATGTCTTTCGCGGTCCCATGTTGAGCCAAAAAAAAGAAATACATGGTAGTGGAAAAACCAGAGCAGAGCATTTCTTCCACTTCCCATCGAGTGTTTGATAAAACTAGTCATGATTGATGTGCATACCACAATGGGAAGAAGCGGTTGCAGAGCATTAAATTTCAAATGACACCATATTCCTTGGGTAGCACAACATCAAGCGAAGGTGACGGTGAAAAAATAGTGATGAGACCGACCACCCGTGTGAGATTAAGATTTTTGCGGTGGCACATATCCCATGGTTGAGGAGCATGCGCCATCTGTCCTGACGTTGGAGAGTGTGACACATCAAAGCATGTGGAGATTTATGAGCCATTACTCCTTTTATGCCATGTCATTCATAGAGCCGGATTTGGAAGAGATCCAGAATGATCATAGCAATCATTTCATGATGGCATCATAATGACAAATGACTACATGGGGAAATGTTTCGCATAGAAATATCATTAGCAAGTTAAATGCACTTACCCATGCTACATTTAGTCAGCCGATATCCGTAGATTCCTACGCCTGCAATTTGGGATGAAACATGATTAGTGGTAGTAGAAATAATGAAAATTCCTGCATTTATTGGAAATTACAATAAGAACTGCTAACTAAGGGAAGAAGATTGAATGAAGGATCATCTTCCTTTATTGAATTTGCAAAAGATTAATTACTCCATGCATGAGAGGAAAAGAGCCTCCTCAGCATGCATGTCTATTCATAACAGAATGTCATCGGTGAAAGTCTTCTTATCCAGTGGTGGGTGATAAACTCGGAGCCTGTGCCCATTTACCAGAAGAGTCCGTTTGTCTCCATCAATCGGTATCAATCGAATAGAGCCATTATCAAACACTTGATTTACCTGATAGGGACCTAACCAACGCACGTACACAACTTGCCTTTAAACTGCTGATAGTGGGAATCAAAGAGTAAAACCCACTGTCCTTCATGAAATATCCATTTTTTTATGTGAGCATCATGCCAAGTTTTCCGTTGATGCTGTAGAATTTGGTCTGTTGTTGTGCCTCCATCCGCATTTCATCTAATTCATTCAACTACAACACTCATTCACGTTGTGCTTCATCCAAATCGATCCCAACTTCCAACTATTGTTTGCCAGTGTGCAACTCAAACTCCACAGGTAATAGTGGCTTCTTCCCAAAGACCAGCTCATAGGGAGAGAAACTAGTAGTTGTTTTCCAGGTCGTGTTGTAGGCCCAGACGGCCTCAGGAAGCTTTGGTACCCAATTCTTTCTATCGGCATTGACCACCTTAGTTAGAATATTCTTGAGCTCTCGATTGGTTACCTCCACTTGCCCATTGGATTGGGGGTGATATGGTGATGATTTTCGGTGCCTGATTCTGTAGATTCCTAAGAAAGCTTCAATCATATTTGAAACAAATTGAGGACCTTGATCAGATACAATGGCCCTTGGTGCTCCAAATCACAACAATATCCGGTTGTAGAGAAAATCAGCAACAACATCTTCATTGGTAGATGCCAATGCTTGAACTTCAGCCCATTTGGTGACATAGTCCGTGCATACCAAGAGATACTCCTTCCGAAAGATGGAGGATCAAATGGTCCAACAAAATCAATACCCCATTTCTCAAATGGTCCTAGAACCAACTGAGGGTTCAGAGGCATTTCCATAGAAAGTGTAGGTTTTCCCATTCATTGGCATGCATCACATTGCCACACATACTTTTTGATAGTCTTATGGAGGGAAGGCCAATAGTACCCTGCTCCAAGGATCTTGTGAATTTTTCATTTCACTGAATAATGTCCACCTCCTGGCTCATCATGACATGCTCGTAGTATGTCATGTACCTCATCCTCTCGAACACACCTATGAAGAACCATGTCAGGACAACATTTAAATAAGAATCCATTACACCATTTATATGTTGCACTATTTCTAACCAATCACCTTCTTTCTTTATGAGTAAAATAAGTAGGAAACTTCCCTGTTGTTAAATAATTTGTGAGATCAGTGAACCAGGGAGTCTTAGTGGAGATAGCAAACAAGTGTTCATCGGGAAATTGATCTTGGACTACTTCATCATCACCTAAAACATTTATTCTGGAAAGAAAGTCAGCAACAACGTTAGATTTCCTAGGCTTATCTATAATAGTGAGATTGAATTCTTGCAACAAGAGTAACTAGTGAATGAGCCTTTCCCAACCATTGGTTTGTTCATCAAATATCGAATGGCAGAGTGGTCAGTGTAAACAAAATTTTTATATCCAGTGATGTAATGATGAAATTTATTCAAAGCATATACCATAACCAAAAACTCTTTTTCCGTAGTAGTGTAATTCTTTTCCGTAGGAGTCAGATTTTTGTTGATAAAATAAATTGCATACATATGATCTTCTGAGTCTTTTTGTCCAAGGACAGCGCCCATGGCTGTATTAGAAGCATCAGTGTGGATATGGAAAGGTTGTCCCCATCAGGGCCACGTAAGATGGGGGCTATTGTCATCTTTTCTTTGATAGAATCAAATGCTGTTGACACTGAGAAGACCATTCAAAAACACAATCTTTGGTTAGCAATGAAAACATTGGGGTGGAAATTTTGCTAAAATATTTTATGAATCGGGTAATAACCTGCATGGCCAAGGAAAATTTTGATGTTAGTCTGATTAGTTGGTGTAGGTAATTGGGTGATGACTGATATCTTTTTGGGATCCACCTTTATACCTTGGGCTGAAACATGGTGACCTAAGACAATTCCTTGATCAACCATCATTAGACATTTTTCATGACTCAGAGATAGTTGGTGTTGTTCACATCGACTGAGTACTTTCTCAAGATTATTCAAAGATTCTTCAAAAGTGGATCCATGGATAGTGAAATCATCCATATAAACCTCAACACAATCGTTAGCAAGATCTACAAAAATGGCCAAGACTACCCGCTGAAATGTGGCAGGGGCATTACAAAGCCCAAAAGGTAAGACTCTGTAAGTGAATGTACCCCAAGGGCACGTAAAAGTAGTCTTATCCTGATCAGTAGGGGCAATACTAATTTGATTATACCCACTAAACCCATCCAAGAAAGAGAAATATTTCTTACTAGCCAAATTGTCAGGACTTGGTCAATGAAAGGTAGGGGAAAATAATCTTTCTTGGTGGCTTTGTTAAGTTCCCTGTAATCAACACATATTCACGCCACTTACCATTCTTCTTGGGAACAATAACTAATGGGGAAACCCACTGACTATCAGATATAGGATAGATGAAACCTACCTTTAGGAGCTTTTCGATCTCAGTTTTGACTATGTCTCTCAATGCTGGATTGATTCTTCATTACGGCTGCCTTATAGGTTTGATGTCATCGGTGTAAATATGATGTGTACAGATGCTAGGATGAATTCCTTTCATATCAGTGTAATCCCAAGAAAAATCATGAGAATGTTTCTTCAGAACCTCAAGCACCCTAGCTTCTTGATTGACCTCCAAGTCACTTCCTATAGTCAGCTCTCTACCCATACTGACAAGCACCTGCTTAGTATCATCATTCGCAAGAGCAAGCTCTATACTAGTGATAAAAGAATTCAATGGGAAAACATGGGGCTGAAGCATGTGCAGGATGGATATGTTATCAAAAGACAGAACCTTAGTTAAAGGACAATAGAAATTAGGAACTAAATGTTTAGAATTATAAGCATAGAGTTTCCTACCAGACTCAGCAGAGGTAATGTCTTCTGCCGATATTCCGAATTCCATAGAAGTAGTGCTGATTTCCGTAGTTGCAGAGTCCTTAGAATCAGTCAGCACATAAGACTCTGCAGCTTCCGTCATATGATTGTGTACTGCAATAGTGGCTAGAAAAGAAGAATTCAAAGAGTTAGCATCCAAAGAATCCACCCATACCTGGTCACAATTGTTCGTATAAGGCTGGGTAGGAGGATATAATGAAATGTGTTTGGATTTCTGCCCATTTAGAATTGTCATGTTGCCTGACCTACAGTCAATGTAAGCAACAACCGTAGCTAGCCAAGGTCTTCCTAAGATGACTGGATATCCCAACTTCCGAGCTTTAGGCTGCAAAACCATGAAATCAACTAGGTACTCCCATGATTCAACAGTGACCATTATATCTTCAACCACACCATCAGGTACAACAATGGATTGATCTGCTAACTGCAGAACAATGTTGGTTGGTTGAAGTCCTGTCAAGGATAGTAGGTTAAACATTTTCTGTTGTGATGACATTAATAGCAGCACCAAGATCCACCAAAACATTAGATATTGACTGGTTGTTTATACAAATAGTAATGACAGGGCTCCCAGGATCCCCATATTTTGGTGAGATGAGGGTGCCAGCAACTAAATCAGCTAAATTCCCTTCGACTCTGACAGTCTTTGGGTATTTATTTTTTTCTTCTGGTGTCTTTATACATTCATTTCTAATGGTTTGGTTTAGTTCAGGGATGTCCCTTATTACATGTAGCAGTGGAACCTCAATATGTACTTTTTTCAATTCCTGAACTAGTTTTGTTTCATCTGCAATCGAGTGTCCTGTAATCACTCAGGAAAAGGGGTTGTAGTCGGTTTGGGTATTTGATCATCCTGTTTATCTGGCATTGGTGAAGAACCAGTGTTACCTTCAAGTTTTTCTTCCTTATTGGCATCATCAGGTAGTTCTGTGATAACAATAGGAGGGTTCAATATTTTGCAGATCGTAATCGTAAATTACCAATAGTGTTAACTGCATGGTGTTACCTGCATCTATGTCATCAATCAAAGTTGTCTATTGATTTTTAGGATTGGATACTAGCTGAGCTGGAAGTTGTGTTTGTGTTGCTTGTCCTTGATTTTGGTAGGCTTGAGGTGGAGGCATTAAAGCTTGTTGTGTGCGTTGGAACCTACGTTGTTGATTATTGTTTTGTGGTGGTGCCCAGGACTGATTTTGGCTAAAATTTTGTTGAGGACCCCACTGCTTGATTGTGCCAAGGATTGGCTGCGGGTGGTGGAGCCCAACCCGGCTGAGTGTAGGGATTTTTCCAAGGTGGTGGATATGGATAAGTCATCCAGTTTGAGTTTTCCCACTCAGGTTGTCCCCAAGAAGACTGAGAGGCCTGATTTGGCCATGGCATTCTCCAGGGATTCTGAGTTGGTCTAGATGGGAACCCACCCTGATTGTTTGGTCTTTGGAAAAAATTTAATTCAGCACTTGTTTGAGAGATGGCATTCAAACCTCCCTTCAATTGTGGTAGAAGTGTGCAATGTTTAGTGTCATGGTCAGTAACTTCACAGATTAAGCACATATCTGTGACATCCAAAGGACATTCTCTCAAGGGGTGTCTCTTCCGACATTTAGGGAAATACATGTCCAATGGTTCTTTAGCAGGGGTGGCTTTTGCCTTGAGTCCATCTATGGTGGATGTTAATTGCAGCAGAATGTCTATTTTCATGTTGGCCATTTCTTCTAGAAGTTCAGAGGTACCCAAAGACTTGGATGTTTGTTTCCTTCTTATTCCTCCACGTGTTCTAGAATATCTTCTACATAGCTCAGTAATTTGTTCCATGGTAAGCTTATGCACGTCTCCACCTCCCATGAGATGGAGAGAATCCTTGGTTTCCTCATCCAGTCCTTTCAGAAAGATTGTTTTAGTGATGTCTACATGTAACTCATACCCACTACGTTTATGGAGAAAGAGGAATCTATCCAGATAATCCTCTAGATTCTCATCTTCCTTTTGCCATATTTGGAAGAACTCCTCCTTCCTATCCCTTCCTCTACAATAGTCTTGGTATTTATCCAAGAAGGTTGTTTCCATGGCTTCCCAAGGAATTAATGGAGTTAGATGGTAACCCCATAAACCATCTCATAGTAGAATCTTTGAGAGTGGAGGGAAATAATTTGAGTTTTTGATTGTCAGTTTGGTAATCATATGTCTGGCACATAGATTTTAAATTCAAATAGAAACTGATCAGGGTCTTCTTTGGTCATTCCTCGAAAGAGGGGGAGGATGGATGGTGAGATGTTTTTCATGGGTGCATCCTCATCTGCATCGAGGACAATGGGGTATGTAAATGTTCATCCTAAAGGTTGTTCTTCAGCATTCCCAAGATCCCCCATTGCAGAATGATGTGAAGAGGATACAAAATGCTCAGAAAAGGTTCTAGGTGTTGAATTGGAATCTGTATCACTCTCAGTGTTTCTCTCTTGTGAAGTGTCTAAAGAGATTTGTTGAATATTGTGTGCTATAAATCTCCCTTGGTTATCTCGTGACCTATGCATCTAGGTTGGTTGGTTTAAATCGAGGTCCGAGAGAACTACTGGTTTCCTATATGAACTCCATTAACACCCATAACATATGGAATAAAATAATGGAGCTTATGGTTATGTGTTCCCCAACAACGGCACCAAAAATGATGGGTCATTGTATTCTTCCAATCATTTAACTGACATAATCTTTGTCAGTGTCATTATAAACTAGGGTTGTGTCCTAGGCAATATGCAATGGAGTCTAGGAGAACCAGTTATGCGTTGAGTTTGTTGGGGGTTGCTTAGTTTTAGTGGCTATTCTATGGAAGTGCAGTTAAAATCTATGAAATTAAATACAAGTCTATGGAATTCAACTAGTTTGTAATGAAATGGATTTCAACAACTAATCTTCTACTGTAAAGTAAAATACGCACACACTTATTCTTAACAATTTAAACCATAACTAAATAACTGGAATTTTAGTAGAAAGCAAGACTATTCATGAACTAAATTTGCATAACAAAAGCATCTACTTTAAGTGAAAGTGGTAATGGAGAAAACAAGGATAGTTAATCAAAGCATGCATGCAAAAACTCATCAAATGATAATTGTAGTAAAACTAATCGAAGGATTGTATGCATGAAAAACTCAAAGTAACCTCGTATCTCCTCGGTGAGTGGGCCCTTGCTCTTCCTCGGGATAGAGTGATCAAAAATTCTGATTCTCAAAATGCCGTAGCTTTCATTAACTTTGAAATGAGTTCATAACATATAAAAAACAAATCCAGAACAGTATGCAGATAATCTTCTTCGATAATCAAAAAGTGGTACTCAAGTTCTGAAGACAAAGTCTTCATATAGATAATGTTGGTTACAAGATCCACCATATCAGGTGGCATAAAACATTTTCCATCAAATATCAATTAAAACTCATAGATTCCTATGGGCCGTTAGAGTCAAGCCCAAACTAATAGGTCAATTCGATGGAAACAGTCTTCAGCCGCATGCTTGAACTCGGGCTTCTTATCCACCAGTAACTTCCATTATTCCTGCACACATCATCACATTTGATCTCATAAAGGCAGTTAGTAGGAAGTTCATGGGATAAACAGTTTTCATAAATAATAGCAAGGAAAATGCATCAACCTACTAAGACATGACTACACAAAACATCCCCATATACTAATAAGTCATATAACTTATGTGAGAATTCCAATAGAGGCATATGGAGATTAATATATATATATGTGTCTTTTAGAAAGATGTATTTATGATATCTATGCTAGTAGCACCCACTAGTGTTGCATGTAAAATGTAAAACATTTATCTTCAAAATAATACAAATTTGTAAAATAAAATTTTAATCTAAATGCACAATAATATACATCACAATAAATAAAAATTTCTAAAAGTATTTCATATTCAAAATATACATTTTAAATAAAAATTATATTAATGCATGAATATAGTAAAAATTCATATGCATATATGATATATTTGCACTTGATGAATAAATCATCATCTATACATTTCTCCTCCAATGATTGAAGTCTTTTTCTTCCTACTTTCTTCTCTCTACTCCCTTTCCACTCTTCAATTTCTCAAACCAGTCATATGTGAATGGAGGTGAGATTCATAGTCCATGTAATGACTTGACACATGATACATAAAAAAATTTAGACCTTGTCTTTCTATAAGTCATATATCAATTATGGCTTTATTAAGTGTTAAACCATGTGATTTGTGGATTGTTAATCCCCATGCCAATCTCAAAGGCAATTGACGTATGCGACCCCTTTCTATAGGGGTGATTGGAATTGTCATTGGATTTGCATCAACAAAATAAATTCCTGTGTAGTTATCAAATTGAACCATTACATATGTAGGAGGTTCAAGGGGTGCTACTCCTTATTTGTAAACAATGCTTTGAACATACCCAAGAGCACCATTGACAAGACCTACTTCTGTCCATAAGTTTTTAGTAAGCATCACCCTTGCACCTTTAACAATCAATAATTCCACTTCTAATTGTTCATCATCCAATCCAGAAACAACATTGTTTCCTCCTCTACTTGCAATGCTTCATGCAACAAGTTCATTCAATGCATATAATTTTCTCTTATTATGTTGATGCACATTTTCCTTTGTTGCAAACAAATGTATTTGTTCATTAAAATCCTCTTTTTCAATTGTTTGAAGAGAAGCATCAATTCTTGTCATCAACAATTTCCAATCTTCAATTGTTGGATTTGCATCTCTTAGATTTGTTAGAAGTTTTGAAACCTTTTTGTTCTTCACATTCACCTTGTTTTCTGAAAACCTTATCTAATGTAACAAAAATTATGAAGTTTTTCTATAAAAAAATTTCTTGTGTTGTGCTTGCATATGGAGGTGTATCCAATACCAGAGGCAACTGTCCCAAATCGCCAAAAAAATCATAGAACTTCAGTAAAGAACATATCAAATTTTTTTGAAATGTTTTTAATAGATGAGAATCTATATTTTAAAGCATATTATGACCTATAAAAATAATCTTTTAACTCCTGCTAAAATGACCACTCGAGACCCAAGAACAAACTAGGTTTAGATAGAAAAATTATGGAATAATTGTTCTTTTTTAAAAAGAATGACCACAACCGGGCTTGAAGCAACAACTGCAACAACAAAGATTCAAAGTCCATTATAATTTAATAAATGAAATTTTCCTGTTGTAGCAAACATTAGATCCACATTACAAAATTAATGAGTGTAATTAAACCAATATAGTTAAATTTCTCCTAAGTGTTAATTTAATAAACCATTAAATTTACACTATAGTTAAATATTTCTTAATTAATTTTAGAGGGTTAAAGGGGAAAAAGCAATTAAATACCCAAGGTATTTAATTCCACTAGGTCTAAACAATAAACAAAGTTCTTATTTGCATGGGATAGAAAAACATTCTCTTATCCCCTAATGTGACCCTTAAAAAAGTCAACACATGCTTTAGAGTTAAAAATGTAAGTTAAAAAAGGGTGATTTCCCACTCACGCACTCTCGAGACTCATCTTTACACTTCAATCTGATTTTTAACATATTTAACTGTTATCCTACAAAATTGACAAAAGTAATTTACAGTTACCATACCAAAATTTTATTTTGACCCCTAGGGAAGTTTGATAACGTTCGCAATAGCCCAAAACTCCCTTTCAAAAAATCAAGTTGTTTAAGGACTTAGCCATTTTAGAGCTAATCCTTCAGAGTGGAAATTCACATGTTACATGACCAAAACCACACCCTTTTACCCTTGGCACAACTTTACCCGTGTTGACATACAAAACATTGCCCCCTTAAAACATCCTTCGACGCATAAAGTTTCTATAAATATGAACCTGCCACATGTCATTTTCATGAATTGAAAATTGTGAAAGGTATTTTCTCTATGCGTGTCAGCCATCCTGTCAGCCCTCGCATGTCATTTTGAGCTTGTGGACCCCACGTCTTTCTTCATCTTTTATAAATCGGGTGAGTGGCTCCTCTCCCATTTGTGGTTTTCATTTTGTTGTGTTAAATGTTAGGGCTTGTATCAAATAATTAAAATCTAAAGAACACATTCAAAATCCCCAACCCAATTGAAACCCTCTTTTCCTCTCCTTCCAGATCTACAAATCTGGAAGGCCCCTGCCGCTGAAGTAAACCAAAAAACCATTTATCCCTACTTGCTTTTACCTTGCCAAAAAACTCTCTTTCTTGCCATCAAATCCAAATCAAAAAATCAAAAATCAAGAAATCAAGAAATTAAACCAAACTGTTAACTGTTAAAACCTTTGGCACCATTTTCAGAGATGTTACACACTCGAAAAAGTGTGCCAAAAAAATATGGCACACTGTTTTTCCTTGTAACCTCTTCCAAAGTTGTGCTTGGCACACTTTAAACTCATGCAACACAAACCTTTTCTATGCCCAGCCAAAGAACACTTACCAGATTTTTCATGAGGCATGCAGTGCAACTTCCACAACATCGACATGACATGTTGTATGTTGCAGATCCGTGCCCTGCGCTTTACCCTTTGGTGCTGAAATTTGTCATGTAACACCTCTCAAAATTGCACCCTTTCTAACTTGGTGCACAACTTTTTCCCATGTCGACACTTTCCAATTTGAACTTTCATGGCACAAGAATGCAAGTGTGCCTAGCAATAAAAATCCCCTGTAACCTGCTGTGAACTTGCCTGCCTTGCCCTAAGGCTTAAAATTGCTCGTTCTTCCTTCTGCAAGCTAAACTTAACTATTTTCTCACACATTGAAGGTGTTTTATTATTCTTCAAACTTTCATTATGAATAACATGATGGTTGACATGGCTCTTCTGTGTTGGACCTTCTTGATTCTTCTTGCAGAACAACAACATCCATCCTCAAGCTCACATATGTCTTCATCAAGCAAGAAACCAGCTAAAGCTAAAGCTAAAGCTAAAGTAGAGCAAGAAATGAAGTACAAGTACCAGAGAGTCAGAATGCCTGACTCATATGCAGAGTGTGACCTTGACATCAGAGACTCTGAGCTGGGTCATATTGACATGGATGATTTTTGGGTAAGGACCACCAAGGCAAAAGCAATGGCCCATGGATGAACAAATTAGTAGGTAGTGGATTGCACTTTGTAGTTGGCTTCCAGTGAGTGCCATAAATAATGAGTTTATCATGTTGGTTGCTCGATGTTATAACAAAGACACTAGATGTGTCAAAAATAAAGAACAACAGACAATCATAAACCTCATAGCTCATCACTTTGAGATGATCCTGGGCATTCCTCATCACAGAAATATGTGGAAATAAGTATTGAAGACTGCAAGAAGGCATGGGATGATAATGAAGATCAATGCATGTAGATGATGAATGAACTCTATCTAAAGAACAAGAAGTCGGTGTCCAGATGGCCACAAACCATCCACCGAAGTGATTTTAATGAAGAATTGAGTGATACAATCACATTCTTGAGTAGAGTATTGGGCTCCCTGATGCCCATCATTTCCATAAATGGATGTTGAGATACCTGGAGAACATGAGCAAGAATGCACCTGATCAATGCTTTGGCTGGGGTGAAATCATAAGTGACACCATCTCACAGTAAGCTTCAACAAGTTCTAACAACTGGGAAGTTCTACATGAATTCCTACGTTGTATATGCTGCTACGTCAGAAAGGGATTTCACAGGTTAACTCGAAATGGGGTATGGCCCCAAGTCAAGATATATGAGTTCTACCTAGAGCTAAGGCTCAAAGCCAACATCTCCTAGTTCTCCAAAATAAATGATGCCTTCTTCTATGAGGTATTTTGTTTGTTGAGACCAAACATGAGACACAGTCGAACCAGCCCGAGTGTGATTGCTGCTACAAAGAAATGGGGAGCGTTGTTCACACAATTCCCCACATTCACATACCTCAAGAGCTGTGAATTTTGAGGGAGAACCAACAAAGCTACCAAGGTTTGCAGGGCCGAAGCTGGTCCTCCTAGAATTGTCAAGGTAGTTAATCACTTATCATGAAAAGTGTATGAAGAGAAAGAAAGGAGGAACTCCATTCCCCCTTATAGTTGGCCGATACACCTGCCCTACACTTGCTAAAGCACGGAGATGTATGTTGAGCTAGAGCTGCTGAATTTGAAGCACAACTTCCCAGCAAGGCCAACCTTGACTGTCGGAGTTGCCTCCCAAAGGAAAAAATTGATCCCATCCATGTTCCGAGATCGAGGACATTTGGATAGACCTAACCCATGAGATAGACATTAGGTGGAAGGATCACTCTCGGTTGGCTCTGGAGGAGATCATCCACTATGGCGTTGCCATTGTCCCAAAGAAATTCAAAGAGACTGATCAAGAAATTGATCAGTTTACATTGACAGATGGGGACAACTGGCCATTCACAGAGATCGACAGAGAGCTAAAGTGCCAAAGACCATTCAAGAAAGGGTTAAACCCACATTGCATAGCACACCAAACATTGGTGCAATCAGAATGGCCTTACATACCTCGGAGTTGACTTCACTACTTCTCCTTTAGGCAGTGCACCTCCAAGGCTGGACCATGTGCCGAAAGGAAAAGGAAAAGACAAGGGAGGGAGAACCAAGCAGACAAGAGGTACCCAGACGTTCCCTCTTCCACTACTCCTCGAAGGCCTTCCTCCTACTTTTGAGAAGCAAGTAGTCGACCTGGTGTCTCAGGTAATGAAGAAACAATAGATGTTTCAATGGATACATCCACCCAGGATGTTATCACAACTACAACTACTGAGGTACCCAACGTTCCTTCTTCCACTCCTCCCTCCTCCTGTCATTCAAGCATCTATTCCTATGGATGTGTCTTCTCCTCTCCCTTCCTCCCTTCCATCTCCCACCTCTTCCATCTTCTCCTCTCTCGCGGATCTGTCACCCAATATTTCCTCAATCCTAATGAAGATCCCTTCCATTTCCACATGTCCTTCTCTTCTCCTGTTAGTAACTCCAAGCCCCATAAGCATCGGTGTGTTGGACTCCCTATCAATGCCACCACCGAGTGTTTCAACACACTTCCCTGAGGCCTCTACAGTTGCTCCCCCTCTCACTCCCATTTCTTCTTCTTCCTCCACTCCCACTCCCATAAGTCCTGGTTGGATTTCTGACCATCTGAGCCAGCATAAGAGGAAAGTTCCCATTGCGGCCATGGATTTCTCCATTATTCAAAGAAGGGAACCAAGAAGCAGAAAGTGATAACTCACTTTTCTAAAGGCACTTCGGGAGAGAGAGTCATGGAGATAGCTTTCCCGGATCCCACCAAGAGAAAAGAAGATTTGTCTCCCATAGACTTCATGGTGACTCAAGTCACAATGGGGACCTCATCTAAAATCCTGCAAGGGGAAGCCTTGTCTTGCTATGGATGCTCTCTGCAAGAAGCTCCAAGAGGAAAAAGAGGAGAAAAGGATACTCAAAGAACAAAACAAACATCTCCTACAAGCATTGCAGAAAATGGGCAACGCTCCTCCTGTGACTGCCGCCGAACCCATTCAAGTTCCCAGTCAAGAGAAAATAAATGAATATGTTAAGATTGGTGAACAAGGCACAGCAGTATCATCCTGGATCGAGTGGATCCTCAGAGATGGTGAAGAAATGCTTGGGAAGTTTACATTTGCTCTATCAGGATATAACTCAAGCAAATAAGGAGCTACAAGCAAGTAGCAAGTTCCCTATCCAAAGAGTTGGATAATGCCAAGTTGCAACATGAAACATTCCAAGCAATGGTTAACTACTCAACTGATGACCTATTGAAGGTTGGCGTTATCAATCACCACATGCACATAATAAGGCTCTCATTGCATTAGATTACCGGGTTGATCAGATGGAATATATCCTGGAGAGAATCGATAAAATCAAAGATGAAGCCCCTGTAGATGCATGATACAACATGGAGCAGATAGTTACAAAAATGTCTCCAGGGATGCTCAGTGAATCATATAACTTGAGGGAAGTAGATGATACATTCCAGCATTTCAAGGCTATCATCACTCAAGGTTTGGCACCAGAGGTCACTTTCGACCGAGAGTCAATCAATAACCTCTTGGCCTGCCACGATTTCATTGGATTTTTAATCGATGCATGTGAAAATTTCACCGAGTTACCTGACAAGCTCAAGAATGAGAAAGAAACTGTGAAGTCATTCATGACCATTTTAATGGTCCCAACCATGATCAACTTCAAGCAATGATCAGCAAGTTTTGTAGAATATCAAGTGCAGTGTCACATCGACTCTCCTGATCAAAAGCAAGACACCAAGTTTGAGCAGAGGGATGATGAGGAGTAGTTTCTCCTTTCTAGAATGCATTGATCATTTTTGTAAAATATTTAAAAAGCATGTTGGCATACATGATGACCTCATCCATGTTGCACCATGGGATGTTGCCATCCAAAAACTTGCCCAAGTCAACTGTTGACTTTTTAGATATTTTCTAGATCTTTTGTAAATATCTTGTAAGATATTTTGTAAGTAGTGGGTTTTCTTTTGTCTTCTTTCCTCCTCTCCTTCTATAAATACTAGAATACTTGTTGTATTCTAGGTGAACATTTTTGTATGAAAAGAGAAGTGAGGAGAGAAAGACTTTGTGTTTTCTTGCAATAGAAGAAATATTAATACACATATTCAGACTTTGTGCTTAATGTGTGTGTTATTTGCATCAGATCTTTCTTAAGTTAGATCTATGTTTTTATTCTGTTAGATTCATTCCTACTATTGTCATATGTTCATCAGTATTGCTTTAATTGTTTATGCAAGTAAGTTTGGCTCTGTTTACTACCGGCTCAAAGCATAAACCTTCTGACCTTTCCATCTTGGAATTCATTTCTTTTCTTCCTTCAGATCTACCCTCCTCCATTCCTTCCCTCCTACCTTCTATTTCATTGTTGGAACTACCTCTACTGGGATGAGATCCCAAACCCCTGAAGTTAGAATAGTGTAGATTTGCATAGATTCCTGCTTGATAGATTAGCAATAAACCAAGTTTCGCTTTGTTGTCTCAAAGAGGGGCTATGCCCTGCACACTATTGTTGGCCTGTTTCCCCATGACCTACCTAACCGATAGATTTTTTGGACCAATAGTTTTTGGTGACTCTACTGGGGATCAAACTAAGGAAATAACTAAAAAACTTGTAAAATCACTACCAGATTGCAAATTTTAACCCTTTGTTAAAAATCAAAATTTTTGCATAAGTGATCAAAACTGAAAATTTCCTTATGAAAATCCATAGATCTGGACTAGATAGAAACTTTTAGTTCACTGAGTTTTTACAAAAACTTGTATATTTTAGTAGATCTGAGATTCTGACATTTTATGTTATTTTCAAAACCTTGCAAAATTCAGGTCAAAGATCCGAAAATCAGCCTACTAAATTGACCCACTTTTTATCCTTATTAATCTTTGTTAGAAAACCGCAATCGGTTGTTATTAAAAAGGGTAAAATTAAATATTGAAAAAGTACATGCTGCTGATTTTTGCTAGAAAAATCAGAAAATCAGCAAGTATAAACAAAAATATTGTTGTAAATCTGCTCCTAATTGTTGCATAGATCTGAATGGATATGCTGGTGGGTGAACCATTTACTCGCATAGCAGAAGAGCTCATGGGGAAGTTGATCCAATTTTTGATCTACTTCGAAGGCACAATTTCAGTATCACTCCAGCATGATTCACATCACTGAGCTCAGCAATGGATCGATCAACAAGAAGTGCCTCACCTCCACGAAAGAGCCAAGATTTCACAGGTGCCTCGACATCAACTTGCAGTGCTCTTTTGCTAAGTGGAACCACACTCCCTGCTCATGTTCTTTTTCCTACTTTTCAAATGGCAGAAAATCTACCTATACCATGGGGAAATGCCATGGGTCCTCTAGCACTGCCACATCCAGTCAACCCCCTCCCTCATGGAAATCACAAAATTTCCCAAAATTTGATGGGAGCAGAAATCAAAGCACGATGACACACATATAGCTATGTTTATTATGTCATGCAACATTCTAGATGTGACTCATGAGGATGTATCGGTACGTCTCTTTCTAGAGACCTTGCAAGGGCCTGCAGTAGAATGGTTCCAAGCATTTACTAACTGGATCCATCACCAAGTTGGGCCACATTGTGGACTACATTTGAAGATAGATACAAACCTTTAGAAGATGCATTTTGTTATTATCACAAATCACTCACATGAAGAAGGAGACCAATGAAACCATGCGTGATTTTATCACCCGATTCAATTCACTGATCAACCATGTGCCGCTTGCCATGATGCCAACATTAGAGAATCAAAAGTGTTTCTTCTTGAATGCCATGAGTTGAAAGTAAGTTTCTTACTTTTACAGGAACAAATACCCACCTTGGCCCTTGCTCAAGCTATGGCCATTTGGATAGAAGACAACCTTCTTATATCCGGTGAGTTAAGATGAGAGCCATCAAAATCAAAGGCTTCAACTTCTTCTCAAGCTACCTCATCAGATCCAGCATTCTAGAAGATGGCGAATGACTTGCTCTCATTAAAGAAGCAATTGACTCAAACATCATCTACTACTCCATGTACCGGGATATCCCATGGAGGAACTTCACTCCCAACAATGCCCCCAAAGGCCGCGTTTTCCTGCTGCTTCTCCAAGGTTAGCAATTGAAAGCCCCTCCAGTTAATGCTTTGGTTGAAATCGAAGAAGATGATCCAAATTACGAAGAACCTTCGTCAAGGTGAAGATGATCAAGATGTCGGTGAACCGACTGGATGAACTCTACTATTGGGTATATGGAATTTGAAGATGAGGAATCTGATGAAGAAGAGGGTACCCAAGGGTATGTGAGTGGACAATCATACATGGTTTTCACTCACTCACAAGGAAAAGAAGAAAAGGTTGCTGCTGAAAAACAAAAGGAAAAGGTTGTGGTAACTCCTCCTCCAACGATCGCTAAAAGAGGTAATCCCCTTCCTACTCAACCTCCTATTAAACCTTTTGTGAAGAAATATTTTCCTCTGTTTCTCCTCCAATTCAGCCTTCCTCCAGTCCCATAAAGACCAAGTAATCCTCCTCCACAAAATGTGAAATGAAGGACTCATTCCTTCATTAGCGCAACCCTTGGTCACATTCGATATAATTGATCATGCCAAAAAGACCAAGATCCAGATGTCTGAAGTTGAGTACCTTCAGTCCAACCCAGAGCAGCTTATAAGATTAACTAAGTATATCCAAAGCCAGGCTGCCATCCCTCCTCCCATTTCCCCAAAAGGAATTCTTCCCATTCCTCCTACGTCTCACGTAAACATTGCCTCGACTTCCGCATTAGGAAAATTGAACCTTTTTACCTATCTCTCCTGATCAATGGTCATAAACTAAGTAATTGTATAATTGATTCTAGAGCTTCTAATAATGTTATGCCAAGCAAAGGTCACCCATGCTTTGGGCCTCACACTTACTAAACCTTTTGGTAGATGCTACTCCATGGAAACCAAAGTAGGTACCATTGATTGGTCAGATCAAGGATGTGTAGTTTGCATTCATGGCATTTCCGAGAAAAGGGTAAAAATGACTATTCTCGTAGCTGATATTCCAACAACATACGGGATATTGCTAGGGAGGAGATTTTGTAAAGAAGTTGGTGGGGAAATTCATATGGACTGGTCCAAAGCCAAGATTCCTGTCAAAGGGGTGATGTAGACATTGGAACCAGAGTCACAAAAGAAATATCTAGTCACCAACTCTGATGACCCTAAGGCTTAGATTCTTTTGAATCATCAGGGATGGGGAACTACTTCCTATCCACCGACTCAGATAGAATGGATGTTCTCATCCAAAAGGAGGATCTCAACAAAGTATGGACATTGCAGTTTGATGGCAGTTGCGTGACAAGTGGATGCGGTGTTGGGGCTGTTCTAATATCTCCTGAAGAGGAGATTTTCCTTTTTCTTTCAAGTTGTAGTTCTTCAATATGAATAATACTACCGCCAAGTATGAATCCTTGTTACTTGGCATGCAAGCTGCAAAAGAGAAAGGAATCAAGAATCTAAGAGTGCAAGGTGATGCTGAGCTAATTGTCAATCAGGTAAAAGGGATATATCAAGTAAAGAATGACTAGCTCAGACACTACCGCAATGCGTATGGGATAGCATCGAAGAGTTTGATGCTTTCTCAATCAAAGTAGTTCCATGAGCTCAAAATGACATGGCTGATTCATTGGCCATCTCAGCCTCTCTCATGCTCCCTCACCCAGGGTTAAAAATAGATACATATACCATTGAAGTGGTTTTTCACCCAAGTGTGCTAGATAATTCACAACACTGGCAAGTGTTCAATGATGACAACCAACTTATCACTTTTTTGGAGAAAGATGACAATTTCAAAGAACTTCATTTCGATGGATCAACTTCTATGTGTCGTGAGTCTCTCACCGGTCAAGCACATGAATCTAAAAAAGATATGTGATACAACTCAAAGGAAATAAGATTCTAAAGGTTTGGTTTCCTTAGAATGATTATTTGATAATCATGACCATTTTTTCAAGAAAAAGTGACAGGATGATCCTTCCTCTTCTCTGGAAACTGAATCCATCAATCTGGGTACTACATGGAACATCCTCATTCCGTGAATATCGGGAAGTGTTGTACGCCCGAGGAAAAGTGAAAATTTGTTAAGTTGCTGAAAAAGTACATGGATGTGTTAGCATGGTCTTATGCTGATCTGAAGTCTTTCAAGCCAAAGGACATTTGGCATGACATTCCACTCAAGGATGATGTCAAGCCTTTTCATCAAAAGCAAAGGCATTACAACCCCAAAATCTCAGGTACCATCTAGGCTGAAATTCAGAAGATGCTGGATGCAAGAATTATTTTTCCAATTCATCACAGTACCTGGGTTACAAATATTGTGCCTGTGTGGAAGAAGAATGGTGAGATACGCATATGCGTGGACTTTCACAACTTGAACTAGTCATCCTTAAAAGATAACTATCCACTACCGATAATGGATCAAGTGCTACAGCAAGAACTAGTTCAAAAATGTTGTCTATGCTTGATGGTTTTTCAGGTTACAATCAAATTCAAGTCACGCCTGAAGATCAGTTCAAAACAATGTTCACCACTCCTTGGGGTACCTTCACCTACAAAAGAATGCCATTTGGTTTGATCAACCGGTGCCACTCCAATGAGCAATGGACTTTGCATTCAAAGGTATGATGGGAAAAGTCATCGTAGTTTACCTAGATGACCTGACCGTGTTCTCCAAAAGATGAAGTGATCACTGTGATCATTTGGAACAAGTCTTGATCAGATGTCGAGAGCATGGGATTTCACTAAATCCCAAGAAGTCAGTTTTTGGGGTCACCGAAGGAAAGCTGCTAGGACATGTCATCAGCAGAGAAGGAACTAAGATAGATGTCAAAAGGGTCAAGGCTATTCAGAGCCTTACTTTTCCTACAAGCAAGACTGGTGTTCACTCTTTCTTCGGAAAGGTAAATTTTCTTAGATGCTTTGTTCCTGATTTTGCTGAGAAGACTCATCATATATCTAATATGATGAAAGGGTCCCAAACATTCGATGGAGTGAGGAAGGCAAGACATCATTTGAAGACATAAAAACCTCCATCGCTCACGCTCCTATTCTAGTGTGTCCTGACTTCAGCAAAGACTTCATCATGTATAGTTATGCATCTGCGCATACTGTATCAGCTATCTTGATGCAAAAGAACTCCAAGGATATTGAATCCCCGATTGCTTTCATGAGCTCTCCTCTTAAGCCTCATGAACTGAAGATGTCACAATTGGAAAAGCATGCCTTTTCCATGGTAAAAGTAGTCAAAATTCCGCTACTATATTCTGAATTCTCATACATAGTAGTTGGTTCCTGACATGGTTGTTAAGTCTATCCTGACTCAACAGGAGTTAGGGAGCTTACGAGGGAATTGGATCACAAAGGTCCAAGAATATGATCTAGACATCAAACCAACCAAGTTGGTAAGAGGTAAGGGCCTGTGTCAGCTAATGGCTGAAAATAAAGACTCAAAGGTACCTGAAGAGAAAGTTGATCACATTGATGGAGAACAAAATGAACTGGAGAAAGTGGATTCTTTGCCCATGGTTCTATTTTTCACAACCAATGATGAATGGTATTCTGACATCACATTCTTTCTCACCTATGGTGAGTGCCCAACTCACCTAACCACAAAGGAAAAGTGAATGGTGAAGCTCAGAGCACAAGATATGTCATATGGGATGATGGATTGTACAAAAACATGGAATTGATGATGACATTTTTCTATGATGTGTTGATAAGCCACAACAGTAAAATTGTTGGAAATTTTTCATGACTCAGCCTGTGGTGGTCACTTCTCCTCATCGTGACAACACATAAAATCATTCGGGCTAGGTACTACTGGCCAATGCTATTTCAAGATACAACCACCTGGGTAGAAATGTGAACTTTGCCAACAGTTCGTTGGCAAACCAAAGTTGGTTATGTTTCCCCTCAGGCCCGTCATCATTGATGAACCATTCAGAAATGGGGAATTGATTTCATTGGAGCACTCAATCCTCAATCAAGTGTTGGACATAGTTACATCCTAACAACAATGGATTACTTCACGAAATGGGTGGAGGCCATACCTATCAAGCATGCCACTTCTGAAGTTGTTTCAGAACTTCATCAAAGAGAATATTATTGTGAGATTTGGCATTCCACACAAAATCGTTGTTGATAACGCTTCCAACTTCTCTTCGGGAAGTAATTGGTTTTTGTTATGGATATGGAATAACCTTGGCTCATGCCTCTGATTATTATCCTCAAGGAAATGGTCAGGCAGAATCCAACAACAAGAACTGGACTACTATCATGGAAGCTAGTTGATGAAAACCAGTGGTCCTAGCACAAATCATTATACGATGCTTTGTGGGTGGATCGTATCACTCCAAAGAGGTCTCTCGGCATGTCACCTTTCCAAGTGTTATATGGGATCGATGCTGAAATCCCTATCTCCGTAGAACTTCCTGCTCTGCGCTTGGCTCGAGCAATTGAAGATGAAACTTTTTAGAATTCTCTTGAAAAGAGGATTATGTACCTGATGGAACTTGAAGAAAAGTGAGTGAAAGTGGTCGAAAGATCATTGAACATCAGAATCAAGTTAAGAGGTTGTTGACAAGAAAGCTAAGCAGAGAGATTTTCAAGTGGGAGATCTTGTTCTTTTGTGGGACAAACGAAGAGAACCGAAAGGTATGCATGGGAAGTTTGACTCTCTTTGGAGAGGGCCATACAAAATCAAGCATCTCAATGGAGAGAATAGTTTCTATCTCTCATATCTAGATGGAACCAAGCTCCCACTTCCCTATAGTGGGAAGCACTTGAAGATCTTCAGAAGTAGAGCTTGCTCTCTTCTTTGTATAATTTTCTTGTTCATTTTTTCTTTTTGTTTTTTCGTTGTGTGTTTGCTTTTTGTTTGTTGTGTGTTCCCTTCCTTTTTTTTTTTTTTGCCCTTGTTTTTGACTCTCTGTAACCCAATGGATAGGCACATGAAAATATGGGATTCTCTACCCTTAAGTTTCACTTAAAGATAGTCCCTAGAAAGAGCCAATTGTTATCCTGCAAAATTGACAAGGGCAATTTGTAGGTAACTATACCAAAATTCTATTTTGACCCCCTAAGGAAGTTTGATAATGTTTGAAATAGCCCAAAACTCCTTTCAAAAATCAAGTTGTTTCAAGGACTTAGCCATTTTTAGCTAATCCTTTGGCACACAAATTTTTGTGTCGACATGATTAAAATGTGCCCTTTTTACACTGGGCACAATTTTTCCCATGTTGACACATCAAAAATTGTGCCCCTTAAAACATCCTTCATCGTAGAAAGTGGTGTGTCAAAACTCTCAAAACTGCACCCTTTTAAACTGGGTGCCATTTCATTCATGTCAACATCCCAAAATTTGCACCCCTTAAAATATCCTTTGCGCTGAAATTATTATGTCAACATCAATAAATTTGTGCTAAGCATTTTCTTAGGCACAACTTTTTTCTCATGTCGACACTCCCAAAATCGTGCCAAAGTGGTTGGTGAGGTAATAAATGCCAATTTTTCTATAAATATGAACCTACCACATGTCATTTTCACATGAATTGAAAATTATGAAAGGTATTTTCTCTGTGCGTGTCAGCCATCCCTGTCAGCCCTCGCATGCCATTTTTCAAGCTTATGGACCCCTACGTCTTTTCTTCATCTTTTATAAATCCGGGTGAGTGGCTCCTCTCCCATTTTGGTTTTCATTTTGTTGTGTTAAATGTTAGGGCTTGTATAAATAATTAAAATCTAAAGAACACATTCAAAATCCCAACCCCAACTGAAACCCTCTTTTCCTCTCCTTCTAGATCTACAAATCTGGAAGGCCCTCTACCATCAAGTAAAAAACCAAAACCATTTATCCATGCTTTTGCCTTGCCAAAAAACTCTCTTTCTTGCCATCAAATCCAAATCCAAATCAAGAAATCAAGAAATCAAGAAATTCAAACATTAATCATTATTATCCTTTAAAACCCTGCGCCATTTTTAGAGATGTTACACACTTAGAAAGTGTGCCAAACAAATATGGCACACTATTTTTCCTCGCAACCTCTTCCAAAGTTGCGCTTTGGCACACTTTACTCATGCAACACAAACCTTTTTTCACACCTAGCCAAAAGAACACTTACCAGATTTTTTCATGAGTGCAAGCGCAACTTCCACAACATCGACATGACATGTTGTATGTTGTATGTGCAGATCCCGCCTGCGCTTTACCCTTTGGCACTAAAATTTGTCATGTAACACCTCTCAAAATTGCACCCTTTCAAACTTGGCACAACTTTTCCCATGTCAACATGCAATTTTTCATGCACACTTTTCATGTGACACCTGCAAAGTGTGCATGTTGACACCCCAAAAAAGCCCCCTATAACCCTCTATGAACTGTGAACTTCGCCCACTTGCCCTAAGGCTTAAAATTACTCGTTCTTCCTTCTATAAGCTAAACTTAACTATTTTCTCACACATTCTAAGGTGTTATGTTATTCTTCAAACTTTCATTATGAATAACATGATGGTTGACATGGCTCTTCTGTGTTGGACCTTCTTGATTCTTCTTGCAGAACAACAACATCCATCCTCAAGCTCACATATGTCTTCATCAAGCAAGAAACCAGCTAAAGCTAAAGCTAAAAACAATAGAGCAAGAAATGAAGTACAAGTACCAGAGAGTCAGAATGCTTGACTCATATGCGAGTGTGACCTTGACATCAGAGACTCTGAGCTGGGTCATATTGACATGGATGATTTCTGGGTAAGGACCAGGCAAAAATGGCCCATGGATGAACAAATTAGTAGGTAGTGGATTGCACTTTGCAGCTGGGCTTCTAGTGAGTGCCATAAATAATGAGTTTATCATGTTGGTTGCTCGATGTTATAACAAAGACACTAGATGTGTCAAAAATAAAGAACAACAAGACAATCATAAACCTCACAGCTCGTCACTTTGAGATGATCCTAGGCATTCCTCATCACAGGAAATATGTGGAAATAAGTATTGAAGACTGCAAGAAGGCATGGGATGATAATGAAGATAAATGCATGTAGATGATGAATGAAATCTATCTAAAGAACAAGAAGTCTAGTGTCAGATGGCCACAAACCATCCACCAAAGTGATTTTAATGAAGAATTGAGTGATACAATCACATTCTTGAGTAGAGTATTGGGCTCCCTGATGCCCATCATTTCCATAAATGGATGTTGAGATATCTGGAGAACATGAGCAAGAATGCACCTGATCAATGCTTCGGCTGGGGTGAAATCATAAGTGACACCATCTCACAGCAGCTTCAACAAGTTCTAACAACTGGGAAGTTCTACATGAATTCCTACATTGTATACGTTGCTGCATCAGAAAGGGATTTCACAGGGTTAACTCGAAATGGGGTATGGCCCCAAGTCAAGATATATGAGTTCTACCTAGAGCTAAGGCTCAAAGCCAAGCATCTCCTAGTTCTCCAAAATAAATGATGCCTTCTTCTATGAGGTATTCTGTTTGTTGAGACCAAACATGAGACAAAGTCAAACCAGCCCAAGTGTGATTGTTGCTACAAAGAAATGGGGAGTGTTGTTCACACAATTCCCCACATTCACATACCTCAGAGCTATGAATTTGAGGGAGACCAACAAAGCTGCCAAGGTTTGTAGGGCCAAAGCTGGTCCTCTTGGAATTGTCAAGGTAGTTAATCACTTATCATGAAAAGTGTATGAAGAGAAAGAAAGGAGGAACTCCATTCCCCCTTACAGTTGGCCGATACACCTGCCCTACACTTGCTAAAGCACGGAGATGTATGCTGAGCTAGAGCTTGTTGAATTTAAAGCACAACTTCCCAAGCAAGGCCAACCTTCGACTACCGGAGTTTCCTCCCAAAGGAAAAAATTGATCCCATCCATGTTCCCGAGATCGAGGACATTTGGATAGACCTAACCCATGAGATAGACATTAGGTGGAAGGATCACTCCCGCTGGCTCTAGAGGAGATCATCCACTATGGCATTGCCATTGTCCCAAAGAAATTCAAAGAGACTGATCAAGAAATTGATCAGGTTTACATTGACATAGATGGGGACAACTGGCCATTCATGGAGATCGACAGAGCTAAAGTGCCAAAGACCATTCAAGAAAGGGTTAAACCCACATTGCAAGCGCACCAAACATTGGTGCAATCAGAATGGCCTTACATACCTCGGAGTTGACTTCACTACTTCTCCTTCAGGCCATGCACCTCCAAGGCCGGACCATGTGCCGAAAGGAAAAGGAAAGACAAGGTGGGAGAACCAAGCAGACAAGAGGTACCCAAAGCATTCCCTCTTCCACTACTCCTGAAAGCCTTCCTCCTACTTCTGAGAAGCAAGTAGTCGAACCTGGTGTCTCCAGGTAATGAAGAAACAACAGATGTTTCAATGGATACATCCACCCTGAGGATGTTATCACAACTACAACTACTGAGGTACCCAACATTCCTTCTTCCTCCTCCTTCTCCTCCTGTCATTCAAGCATCTATTCCTATGGATGTGTCTTCTCCTCTCCCTTCCTCCCTTCCATCTCCCACCTCTTCCATCTTCTCTCTCTCATGGATCTGTCACCCAATATTTCCTCAATCCTAATGAAGATCCCTTCCATTTCCATGTCCTTCTCTTCTCTCGTTAGTAACTCCAGGCCCCATAAGCATCGGTGCATTGGACTCCTATCAATGCCACCACCGAGTGTTTCAACACACTTCCCTGAGGCCTCTACAGTTGCTCCCCCTCTCACTCCCATTTCTTCTTCTTCTTCCTCCGCTCCCACTCCCATAAGTCCTAGTTGGATTTCTGACCATCTGAGCCAGCATAAGAGGAAAGTTCCCATTGCATGGCCATGGATTTCTCCGTTATTTCAAGAAGGGAACCAAGAAGCAGAAAGTGATAACTCACTTTTCTAAAGGCACTTCAGGAGAGAGAGTCATGGAGATAGCTTTCCGGATCCCACCAAGAGAAAAGAAGATCTGTCTCCCACAGACTTCACGGTGACTCAAGTCACAATGGGGACCTCATCTGAAAGCCTACAAGGGGAAGCCTTGTCTATTGTGGATGCTCTCTGTACAAGAAGCTCCAAGAGGAAAAAGAGGAGAAAAGGATACTCAAAGAACAAAACAAACATCTCCTACAAGCATTGCAGAAAATGGGCAACGCTCCTCCTGTGACTGCCGCCAAACCCATTCAAGTTCCCAGTCAAGAGAAAATAAATGAATATGTTAAGATTGGTGAACAAGGCACAACAGTATCATCCTGGATCGAGTGGATCCTCAGAGATGGTGAGGAATGCTTGGGAAGTTTACATTGCTCTATCAAGATATAACTCAAGCAAATAAAGAGCTACAAGTAGTAGCAAGTTCCCTATCCAAAGAGTTGGATAATGCCAGTTGCAGCATGAAACATTCCAAGCAATGGTTAATTGCTCAACTGATGACCTATTGAAGGTTGCAGTATTATCAATCACCCACATGCACATAATAAGGCTCTCACTGCATTAGATTACTGGGTTGATCAAGATGGAATATATCCTGGAGAGAATCGATAAAATCAAAGATGAAGCCTAGACGCACGATACAACATGGAGTAAATAGTTACAGCAAAAATGTCTGTAGGATGCTCAATGAATCGTATAACTTGAGGGAAGCAGATGATACATTCCAGTGTTTCAAGGCTATCATCACTCAAGGTTTGGCACCAGAGGTCACTTTCGACCGAGAGTCAATCAATAACCTCTTGGCCTGCCGTGATTTCATTGGATTTTTAATCGATGCATGTGAAACTTTTTCACCAAGTTACCTGACAAGCTCAAGAATGAGAAAGAAACCTATGAAGTCATTCATGATCATTTTAATGGTCCCAACCATGATCAACTTCAAGCAATGATCAGCAAGTTTGTAGAATATCGAGCAGTGTCACATCGACTCTCTTGATCAAAAGCAAGACACCAAGTTTGAGCAGAGGGATGATGAGGAGTAGTTTCTCCTTTCTAGAATGCATTGATCATTTTTGTAAAATATTTAAAAATCATGTTGGCATACATGATGACCTCATCCATGTTGCACCATGGGATGTTGCCATCCAAAAACTTGCCCAAGTCAACTATTGACTTTTAGATATTTTCTAGATCTTTTGTAAATATCTTGTAAGATATTTTGTAAGTAGTGGGTTTGCTTTTGTCTTCTTTCCTCCTCTCCTTCTATAAATACTAGAATACTTGTTGTATTCAAAGGGTGGACATTTTTGTATGAAAAGAGAAGTGAGGAGAGAAAGACTTTGTGTTTTCTTGTAACAGAAGAAATATTAATACACATATTCAAACTTTGTGCTTAATGTGTGTGTTATTTGCACTAGATCTTTCTTAAGTTAGATCTATGTTTTTATTCTCGTTAGATTCATTCCCTTATTGTCATATGTTCATCAGTATTGCTTTAATTGTTTATGCAAGTAAGTTTGGCTCTATTTACTACCATCTCAAAGCATAAACCAATGATATAAATAAGTCCTCCTAACTCCTCATATTTCTTAAGTTACAAGCCGACGAGCCAGGGGAGGAAAAGTTCCCCAAAGATGGGCCCGCGAGCTTAGGGAAGAAAATTTTCCCAAAGGCGGGCTTGCATAGTTCGAGGATGAAAATTTTCCTAAAATTGGGCCTACGGGCCCAGGAAGAAAAATTTCCCTATAAGTGAGCCTATGGGCCCCGGGAAGAAAATTTTCCTAAAGGTGCAAGGGACATGTGGCACGTTGTTAAGCCCACATGGGAAGGTGGGTCGTCGAAGGTAATTTGGATTTTAACTCTTTTTTTTTGAAAAGGGAAAAAGGTTCAAAAAATCCCACTCCTCTGTCGATGCCCAAGGATGCCACGTGTCATGCCCAAGAATTCTAGTGGGGAAGTGGATCGGTGAGGAGACTTAAGAATTTTTTCCCTTTTTCTAAAAGGTAAAGTTTGAAAATGTGGGCCTACGAACTTGCATAGGTTTTTTTCCAAAATGAAATAGGAATGGTTGCGGGGCCATGAGAAGAATTTTTGACTTTTTTCTTTTTTACAAAAAGTTCCCTAATTAATTTTCAGCCCACAAGTCGATTTACAAAAATTTCCCCTTTTTTTTCAAATAAGCAAAGTAAAAACTTTAGAAGGCCATAAATTTCTACCTATGCAAGCTCAGATTTGGGAAAATTAGGACTTTTTGGAAAGGGATGGAACTCCACTTTACATTGGAAACATCAAAATTTATTTTTGATGAACTTAAGTTTGTGTATTTGAAAAAAATCTTTTCTTTCATTAAAATGTGAATTAAACCTTCTCAACAACCAGACTTGATTTTATCCGCCATTCTTTCTTCTTCAACATGCTAAACAGACATGGAGAGTTACACTTGAAGGATTTCAAATGTATTGCAAGGATAAAATATCAATGGTTGAGTATTCAAAAATGAATTTCCTTTCTTTTATGTGAATTTGTATTATTTTGCCTCTTGCCCAATTAAAGATGAACTGTGTAAATTACAAGGCCAATACAGACTATTTTGGAATGTGTTTCGATCATCCTTAGTTTGCTTTAATATTTTATCTTGTCTTTCATTAAGCAGGTACTTTGTATGTTTTTCTGATATTTATTTACAGTTTTATAGTGAATCAAAATTAGAAATCATACTTAAATCTGAATTGATCTATTTTCATTTACCATACTTTAAATATTTAAGTTCATTTCATTCCAATTTTACAATGTTTAACTTTACTTCAATCCATGTGTGAAAACCCAAAATGTAGTTCTACTTTCAAATCATGCACTTTGAATGAAATAGAGAAATGTAATATTTCTTCATACATATTTCTTTTTCCAATTTTCAAATAGAGATTTCACAATATATTTCAAACACAGATTTTAAATGAAAACCATATCATTTGTGGTAACTAAAGCAACTTCTATTGAACTCCAATGATTCTTTTACAAATTCCTTTTTCATTCATCAAATACAAATTACAAAATATACATCTCTCATGTTCAAATGTAGGTTCCATTTCAAAAACAGAGCAACTTTCCATCACAAATATTATTACAATGCCATCCACTTGAAGTGGGAAAATTTCACAATAAGGAACCCAAGGAGGAACTATAAAATTTGTCTTCATCCTCAGCTCCAAACAACAAGAAGATCCACCATATATATTTTGATCACAACAAAAAGGAGGAGAGGCAATGCTCTCCACCCAACCAAGAATTCCAATGAAGAGGAGAAGTTGTCCTCCTCATTGGCCCCCAAGCCCCAACCATGAAGAAATAAGAGATGTATTTCAATTGATGGCAACAAATAGGCTTCCACAACACAAAAATAATTTTCACATATAGAACACAATCAAAATACATACTACAGTTCACAACCACATGAAGAACAAAAAACAATGCTTAGGATTCATCATGCACAATACAAAAGAGCAAGACCTATGGGGGAAGCTGCTTATACCTCCTAAAGGGGAAATAGGTGTCCACCTTAAGATAAACCCACCAATATATATATATATATATATATATATATATATATATATATATATATATCATTTCAAAACCCCTACATGCCCTTATGCATCCCCAAGTACCCCTTATACATTCAATTCTCTTATGCCTCCCCACACTCTTATGGCACCCCATAACGAGTAAATAAATGTAAGCTATTTTTTTTACAAGGTGGAACCCAATCCCAAAATCCCTCCAAAATAACACTTATACCTCCCCAAAACTCTTATGCCTCCCCACATGAGATCCCTATAGGATTCTCCTACACCATTCATAGGAAATCTATCCAATTAACCAACAACATACCAAAATATTCAAAGCATTCACATATGCATAAATAAAAGAAGAACATTTTAAAGAGCCAAGCTCCTACCTTTCCATGGTAGAGTTTTCTCCAAAAGTTCAACAACAAGCTTTCTCCAATCCAAACAGTCCAAAATCTCCAGCAATCCACAAGCATTCCACAAAAATATCTAACTCTCTTCAAAATTACCAGAGCTCCAAACCAAAAGACTAACCAAAAATGAAGTCACCAAATGAAGTAACCCCTCAAGTAACCTCCAAAACAATAAAAGAATTCGAATAAATAGAAAATGGAGAGAGGAGGATGAGGTGGATCCATGTAGGATGCCACATCACTCATCCTCAACTCCACCTCACAAATCAACTTCAAACTCCAAAGAACAATTAAAAATGTGGGTGAATAAAATGACGGATTACTTACACACACAATCCAAGTCCACACCCCAAAGAACAAAATTAATTTCATGTAAAATAGTTCATTAAAAACTTACAAATTGCCTTCCCAAAATACATAGTGAAGCCTAATTTTGACTTTCCAACCCATATGTAGGGTTGGTATATAAATTTAAGAGGTGTGGAACATGTTTAACTTGTCCCACAAGCCTCCAAAATCAGCCCCTAAGGACAGATCCGAATTTCAAAAGGAAGGTGGAGTGTTTCACACTCAAAATTACTTACACATTACTTAAAACACTTAATCAAAGAGCCATCAACTCTAATAAATGCATTATTTTGACCCAATTAATAAATTTAGCAACATGATTACTCACAAATCTAAACACAAATTAACTAAATAATAAAGGGGAAAATACATCACTAAAATCACATACTAAACTTTAAACAAAAGAAACTAAATAAAAGAATACACATAACCCCTTGGTCACATTTAAAGGTGACTCCCCCCATGGGAACCCCTAACAACAAGCACACAAAAACACACAAAAAATACACGTTGCCATGGTGACCCTTGTTGAATTCACCTAGAATTCCAATGTGGTTGGTCTCTAATCCCCCGATGTTTGTTGTGACATGTTTTCCTACAAAACACAATACCTCCTTTGGCCTCATGGCCACATCAAAACATTAAAAATAAATATCAAATATGTCTCTAAAATTATCTATATATAAATCGAGCCTTATCAATGCAAATAGCAATGTCATTTACAATTTCCTCAATAACCATATGATCATAAAATTAGTTCAATTTTCTAGGTTTACTCAATATGAAAAACTATCACATGTATGAAACACACACACACACACACACACATAACCATGCTTTGAGAAGTGTATCAACATCAATATAAAATGTCTCTAATAATCCTCATGCATCATATATGAATCAAAATCAACAACGATCGATGATCTCTAACATATAACATCATATCAAAATAAAAGCTAAAATAATGTCCATAAGTATAATCAACAATATCATAATCAATAAAAAAAGGTGTCGAAGGGAAGTGGGCACTACATCCCATCCCCTTAGACTCAACTTCCTCCTGCAAGTCACTGGAATAGGTTTGGAATCGAACTCGTATTAAGGTAACATCCTCCCATGTAGCTACTGGGGTCTCATCATATCTGTCCCATTGCACTCAAACCTAGTCAATCTCTTTGCCTCAAAGGCCCAAGATCTGTACTCTATAATACAAACAGGCTCCACCATCACCTGACCCCTGATCCTTCACCTATAATGAGGTCCAATCTAGCACATGAGAAGGATCTGCAATATATCTCGTAAGTACTGAAACATGAAACACATCATGGATGTGAGAAAAGCTAGGTGGCAACGCTAGATGGTAGGCCAAAGGACCGATATGCTCCAATATCTCAAAGGGACCCAAGAATCTAGGAGCTTACTTAGAACCTTTTCCATAATGAATAGGGCTCTTATGTGGCCTGACATTAAGGAATACCTTCATGCCCACATTAAAACTATCATCGGTCCTATGTTGATCTGCATACTTCTTCTATCTATTTTGTGCCTCCTATAGTCTTTGTTTGATCATAATCACCTGTTGCTCCATGTCTTCTAATAAAGATAGCCCAAGAGAAACCCTCTCCTCTAACCTATCCTAACTAAGAGGTGTCCTCCACTCTCTACCATATAAAGCCTAGAAAGGGGCCATGCCTATCGAACTCTGAAAACTATTATTGTAGGAAAATTTCACCAAGTAAAAATAATCCTCCCATATCACCGATGATCCACAACATACATCCTAAGCATGTATTATAAGATCTGCTTCACCCACTTAGTTTTTCCATCGGTCTCAGGAGATACACCATGCTGAAATTGATCTTCCTCCCGAGGGCATGTTGTATAGTAGTCCAAAAGTGGGAAGTATACAAAGGATTGCGGTCACAAATGATCTTCCACAAGATCCTGTGTAATCTAAAAATCTCATCTAGATATACCCATGCCATTGTACTACCTGTATAGGTGGTCTTCACTAGAGAAAAAATACCCACTTTCATCAATTTATCTACCATAAACATGATGGAATCGTGGTGGTATCTCGACAACGGTAGCCCAATAATGAAATCCATGGAAATTGTGTCCCACTTCCACTCCGGTATAACATGAGGAAAGAGAAGGTTAGCTAGATGTTGACACTTGGCCTTCACTTTATAACACTCTCAACAACGTGACAAAAATTTATCTACGTCTCTACAAAGTCCCCTTCAATGATACAATTGTCTTAAAGTGGCGTGCATCTTCTTCACCCTGGGATGGGCTGAATAGGGTGCATGATGTGCCTCTGTCAAGATTTCCTACCTCAAGCCTCCATCCCTAGGAACATAAATCCAACCTCTGTTCATGAGAAGGTCATCTGCCTTAAATGAAAATCCATCAAAATTATCCTTAAGAGGTCTCTAAGACTCAATCTCTGCTCTAGCTACAATGTAGAAACTATCATGAGGAAGCTGCTATAGAATCCTGCTTTACAAATTTGTGCTCACCGAATGTGGCCATAACCACATGTCTCTGTCTACTGAGACCATCTGCAAACACATTCTCCTTCCACTTTACATGCTCTATCTCTATGTCATACTCACAAAGCAACTCCATCCAATGCTATTGATGAGCGTTGGGATTGGGCTACGTGAAGAGGTGGAAAAGACTCAAGTGATCAGTCTTGAGTGTGAATCTCTAACCAAGAAGGAAGTTTCTCCATCGAACCATGGTATGAACAACTATCGCAAGCTTAATATCATGTGTTGGATAATTAATCTCATAATCCTTGAGTTTGTGAGACTCAAAAGCAACAACTCTTCCCTCTTGCATCAACACACCTCCAATTCCTACCAAAGAAGAATTTGTACATACGAAAACATCACCCTACGGATCTCGCACTACAAGAAAAGGCACTATTGTGAGGCATTCCTTTAGTGTCTTAAAGGCCTTCTCACATCAGTATGACCAAAAAAAATTCTTCCCTTTCTGCTAAAGGGAAGTGATGGGGTGCACAACTCAAGAGAAGTCCTGAACAAATCTCTTGTCATTACGTGCTAAACCCATGAAGCTATGTACCTCTGTCAAACTAGTGGGTGCTGGAGAATCCATAATAGCTCGAATATTAGAAGGATTGATTACGATACCTTCCCTAGAAATTATGTGGCCCAAATACTACACCTCTATCTGAAAGAATGCACACTTCTCTAGGTTCCCGTAAAGATGATGCTCATGAAGAAACTGAAGAACTTGATGAAGGTACCCCTCGTGCTCCTTATACATACATGAGTAAATCAAAATGTCATCAAGGAAGATGATCATGAATCGATCCAAGAATTTCCTTAACACCCCATTCATCAAGGTCATAAACACTACGGGGGCATTTGTCAAACAAAAAAGCACCACTATGAACTCATAGTGGCCATATCTTATACTGAAGATGCGGTCATATGAATATCTTCCTCTGTAATCCTCACCTAATGATAACTGAATTAAGGTCTATCTTAGAGAAAACTATGGAACCCTTCATTTGGTCAAACAAATCATCAATGCGTGGAAGGGGATAAAAATTCTTGATCGTTACTTTGTTCAAATTTAGCGGTAATCAATACACAACCGCAAAGATCTATCCTTCTTCTTTACAAATAGTACTAGTGCACCCCAATAGGATACACTAGGATGGATTAGACCTTTCTCTAAAAGTCCCTCTAGCTGCAACTTGATCTCGCAGAGCTCATGGGTGGTCATATGATAAGGTGCTCGTGAGATTGAATCTATTCCCAGAACCAAGTCTATGTGAAAATATATTTCACGTGGAGGTGGTAACCTCTCGTAGCTCCATGGAAAGACATCAAAAAACTCTCTCATGATGGGATGGTCATAAAGCGATAGTCCACTAGACTCATCCTCCAATCGATCACTAAGCGTGATAGCATATATCTGAAAACTCCATTGCACACACCGCTTAAGTTGCATAACTTGAGAGATGGTGTGAATGGAAACAAGTCTCCTAACCCCCACTATCATTGATGAACTCCTAGATCATCAAAGCATATGATATAATCTTATGATAACAATCCACTCGGCCTTATGTGCGAGACAACTAGTCCATGCCCAAGATGACTCCATACGAACCCAACAGAAGGATACAAAGATCTGAGGTAGTGGTGAAAGGTCCCAAATCCACCACACACACCTTAACTAAGGAGTATATAGAGATCTTGGCTCCAGAAGCCATCTCGATGTTCCAACTAAGACCCTGCCTAACTGCCACCAGCTTGCATCACTCTGCCAAAGATGGTGTAATAAAATAATAAAAAGAATTAGAATTAAATAGAATTGAGGTAGGAATACCACCAATGCTACCTGTAGTCTTAATCATGGTACTGGTACTCATCTTGGTGAGTTCTCGACCACCGCATAGATCTAATGACTACACCGATGTCACCAAAAGTGGGATGTAATATCTACACCTTACCCTTGTTATTAGGGTTTTGTAGGCGTCTCTCTAAAAATGTCAAGCAATACCACAACCAAAAGAACCGCTTGATCCTCTCCCATGAGTAGCAGGTCTAGCCGGTACTTTGGAGGTCTATGTTGTGGATCCTAATGATCTGGTTATGGTCTCGATGAGTTCTCTCTTGTGCGAGCTCTGTTGATCGAGATCTAAGTGCACCTGTGTCCTAATGGGACCCCTAGGAGGAGGCCCCATAATCCAAACCTTCTGTGCATCAAATATCTATGGAGGTCTATAAGGTGGGAAAAAGTGTTGTTACTACTGCTATTGTGGTCTAAAAGATGACTGTGATAAACCCTATCCACCACAGGAGGAGGAGCTGACCCCCTTGATCTGTTGTCCTACATTTTCTAGATGTGGCTCTAGACTAGGTCTCGGCCTACTTTGTCTTTCCCTGAGTATCTCTGTTATATAGGCCTTCTCAACGGCCTCAACTAAATTCTCGTGGACAAAGTGGATACACACCGCAACTCCAATATCTAGATTTAGGCCCCGGATGAACCTATGGATCCATACCTACTCATCTTGCATGTAGTCGACATACTGGAGTAGATCTAGAAATCGACTCTCATACTCAACTACTGTCAAAGATTCCTGTCAGAGGTCATGAAACTCATCTATCCTTTGCTATATGAACCTCTGTGATAAGTACCTACTCCTAAACCACTCCTTAAAGAGCTCCCAAGTAACTCACTTTGAATCAAGGATGAGCTTTTGTTCCTTGTTCCTCCACTAGACACTTGCTCCATCTCTCGAAGATGGATAACAACATGATATTTCATTTTGCTAGAACAAGGGAAAAGCTTGAAGCACTCACTCAAGCTCACCAACCAGGCCTCTGCTTGAAATCCACCTATGTCACTAGAATTATGTGATGGTCGTAGCTTCAGGATCTTCTTGATATGGTCTGGCTATATTTTGGTGATCCCCTAGGCCTCTTTCCATGGTCATATCTAAGCCTAGGGCTCCAAGACTTATCCTTATGTCCTAAAACCCTGTCTCCATGTCCCCTCTGCGGTGACTCTACTCTAGCTGACTCCACATGGGAGTTCTCTCCTCTATGCTCCTCGCTATGTCAAGGAGATGCATGAGCCTCAATGGATTTCACCCTATCATGTATGGCTGCATGTCCTCCTACGGACCCTCCACGTAAAGCGACATTAACATCTTGAAGCGTCTGTAAAATCTATGGTAGGATGGTTGCTACAGTATGATCTGGAGGTGGTAAGTCTAGGTCTATGTGAAAGGACCCCTCATCTTGTTCATGCCTCTTGCACATACCAAGGTGAGAGTTAGTTCATTATTCTAGGTTTTATTTAGTTTTCCATGTTTACTAGAATATGTAATTCTCAAACAAAGTTGTTTTCTAGATTTTAAAGTGTGCTAGGTTTAATATTTCTCTAGGTTTAGTGTTCATGTCTCAAGTTTTCTAGTGTGCCCAAGGGTCCAAGATTTGAACCCATGGCTCTGATACCAAGTGTAACGCCCGCTAAAATGACCACTCAAGACCTAAGAACAACCTAGGTTTAGATAGAAAAATTATGGAATAATTTTTCTTTTTTTTTGAAAAGCATGACCACAACTAGGCTTCAAGCAACAATGCAACAACAAAGATTCAAATTCCATTGTAATTTAATAAATTAAAAATTTCCACCGTAGTAAACATTAGATCCACATTAAAAATTAATGAGTGTAATCAAACTAATATAGTTAAATTTCTCCTAAGTGTTAATTTAATAAACCATGAAATTTACACTATAGTTAAATATTTCTTAATTAATTATAGAGGGTCAAAGAGGACAAAGCAATTAAATACCTAAGGTATTTAGTTCCACTAGGTCTAAATAATAAAAAAATTTATTATTTGCATGGGATATAAAAACATTCTCTTATCCCCTAACGTGACCCTTAAAAAAGTCAACCCATGCTTTAGAGTTAAACATGTAAGTTAAAAAGCGGTGATTTCCCACTTACCCACTCTTAGACTCATCTTTGCACTTCAATCTGATTTTTAACATATTTGACATACTTAGGTTTTCCTAAAAACATCTCCATTAGATAGGAAATGTTTTCCCTTTCCAAGGATATAAAGAAGTTCTCATAACTCCTCATATTTCTTAAGTTACAGGCCGGCGGGCCTGGGGAGGAGAATTTTCCCAAAGTAGGGCCTACGGGCCTGGGGAAGAAAATTTTCCCTAAAGGTAGGCCCGCTGGCCTGGGAAAGAAAATTTTCCCTAAAAGTGGGCTGTGCACCCCATGAAGAACATTTTCCCTAAAAGCGTGCTGCGCGCCCCGAGAAGAAAATTTTCCTAAAGGATCAATGCAGACATGTGGCACGTTGTTAAGCCCATTTGGGAAGGTAGGTCGTTAGAGGTAATTTAGATTTTAACTCTTTTTGTTTAAAATGGAAAAATGGTTCAAAAAACCATGTGCCTCCGCCGATGCCCAGGGACACCATGTGTCATGCCCAATATTTCCAAAGTGGGGGAAGCAGACCGGTGGGGAGACTTAATATTTTTTGCCCTTTTTCTAAGGGTAAAGTTTGAAAGTGCCGGCATAGAAACCCGTGGAGGTGCTTTTTCCAAAAATGAAATGGGTGGGGTGGGGGCCATGGAGTAATTTTTGAATTTTTTATTTTTGAAAAAAATTCCCTAAGTAATTTTCAGGCATGCAGGTCCGATTTACAAAAATTTCCCTCTTTTTTTTTTCAAATAAGCAAAGTAAAAACTTCAGAAGGCCATAACTTTCGATTGGAAGCTCGGATCTAGGAAAATGAGGACTTTTTGGAAATAAATGGAACTCTAATTTGCACAAGAAACATTAAAATTCATTTTTGAATATCTTATGAAGGTGTATTTGACAATAACATCTTTCCTACCATTAAAACATGAATTAAACCTTCTCAACAACCAGACTCGATTTGATCCGCAATTCTTTCTTCTTCAACTTTCCAAACAGACATGGAGAGTTGCACTTGAATAATTTCAAATGGATTGAAAGGATAAAATATCAATGGTTGAGTATTCAAAATGAATTTCCTTTCTTTTCTATGAATTTGCATTATTTTGCCTCTTTCCCAATTAAAGATGAATTGTGTAAATTGTAAGGCCAATATAAACTATTTTGGAATGTGTTTTGATCATCCTTAGTTCATTTTAATATTTTATCTTGTATTTCATTGTTGCAGGGTACTCTATATGTTTTTCTGATATTTATTTGTAGTTTTATAGTGAATCAAAAATAGAAATCATACTTAAACCCAAATTGATCTATTTTCATTTACCATACTTTAAATATTTAAGTTCATTACATTCCAATTTTACAATGTTTAAATTTACTTCAATCCATGCATGAAAATCCAAAATGTAGTTCTACATTAAAATCATGCACTTGAATGAAACAGAAATGTAATATTTCTTCATACATATTTCTTTTTCCAATTTTCAAACAGAGATTTCACAATATATTTCAAACACAAATTTCAAATGAAAAGCATATCATTTGTGGTAACTAAAAAAAATTCTATTGAACTCCAATGATTCTTTTACAACTTACATTGAATATACATCTCTCACATTCAAATGTAGGTTCCATTTCCAAAATAGAGCAAATTTCCATCACAAACATTATTACAATTCCATCCACTTGAAGTGGGAAAATTTCACAATAAGGAACCCAAGG
Organism: Taxus wallichiana var. yunnanensis; assembly: GCA_018340775.1. Lineage (NCBI taxonomy): Eukaryota > Viridiplantae > Streptophyta > Pinopsida > Cupressales > Taxaceae > Taxus > Taxus wallichiana. The sequence goes on along the minus strand of CM031237.1, from coordinate 877,232,427 downwards.
AGGAACTGGAAAATGTTTCTTCATCCTCAGCTCCGAACAACAGCAAGAAGATCCACCTATATATTTTGATCACAACAAAAATGAGGAGAGGAAACACTCTCCACCCAACCAAGAATTCCAATGAAGAGGAGAATATGTCCTCCTCATTGGCCCCCGAGCCCCAACCACAAAGCAATAAGAGATGTATTTCAACTCATGACAACAAACAATTTTCACATACATAACACAATCCAAATACATACTGTAGTTTGCAACCATAGGAAGAACAACAAAAAAATACTCAAGCTTCATCATGGACAAGCCAAAGGATCAAGACCCATGGGAGAAGTTGCTTATACCTCCCAAAGGGAAAATGGGTGTCCACCTTAAGATAAACCCGCCAATATATATATATATGTATGTATGTATGTATGTATAATTTCAAAACCCCTACATGCTCTTATGCCTCCCCCAAGTACCCCTTATACCTCCCATTCTCTTATGCCTCCCCACACTCTTATGGTAACCCATAACGAGTAAAGAAATGCAAGCTATTTCTTTTACAAGGTGGAACCCAATCCAAAACTCCCTCCACAATAACACTTATACCTCCCAAAACTCTTATGCCTCCCCACAAGAGATCCCCATAGTCTTCTCCTACAACATGCCTAAGTAATCTACCCAACCAACCAACAACATACAAAAATATTCAAAGCATTCACATATGCATAAATAAAATAAGGACATTTTAAAGAGCCAAGATCCTACTTCTCCATGGTAGATTTTGCTCCAAAATTTCAACAACAAGATTTTTCCAATCCAAACAGTCCAAAACCTCTAGCAATCCACAAGCATTCCACAAAAATCTCTAACTCTCTTGAAAATTACCAGATCTCCAAACCAAAAGAGTAACCAAAAATGAAGTCACCAAATGAAGTAACCCCCTGAAGTAACCCCCAAAACAACAAAATAATTTGAATAAATAGAAAAGGGAGAGAAGAGGATGAGGTGGCTCCATGTAGGATGTCACATCACTCATTCTCAACTCTACCTCACAAATCAACTTCAAAATCCAAAGCACAATTAAAAAGGTGGGTGAATAAAATGGTAGATTACATATTCACACAATCTAATTCCACACCCCAAGAACCAAAATTAATTTCATGTAAGATAGTGCATTAAAAATTACAACTTTCCTTCCCAAAATACATAATGAGGTCTAATTTTGACTCCCTAACCCATAGGTAGGTTTGGCATACAAATTCAAGAGGTGTGGGAGTCCTAGAAGCCTCCAAAATCAATACCTAAGGATAGATCCAAATTTCAAAAGGAAGGTGGAGTGTTTCACACTAAAAATTACTTACGATAACTTATAACACTTAATCCAAGAGCTGTCAAATCTAATAAATGCATTATTTTGACCCAATTAATAAATTTAACAACATTATTACTCACAAATCTAGACACAAATTAACTAAATAAGAAAGGGGAAAATACATCACTAAAATCACGTTCTAAACTTTAAACAAAAAAACTAAATAAAAGAATACACATAACCCCTTGGTCACATTTAAAGGTGACTCCCCCCATGGGAACCCCTAACAACAAGCACACAAAAACAAAAAAACAAATACATGTTGCCATGGTGACCCTTGTTGAATTCACCTAGAATTCCAATGTGGTTGGTCTCCAATCCCCCGATGTTTGTTGTGACATGTTTTCCTGCAAAACACAATACCTCCTTCGGCCTCGTGGCCACATCAAAACATCCAAAATAAATATCAAATATGGCTCTAAAATTATCTATATATAAATCAAGCATCATCAAGGCAAATAACAATGTCATTTACAATTTCCTCAATAACCATATGATCATAAAATTAGTTCAATTTTCTAGGTTTACTCAATATGACAAACTATCACATGTATGAAAAACACACACATATATATATCTAACCATGCCAAGTAGTGTATCAACATCAATATAAAATGTCTCTAATAATCCACATGCATCATATATGAATAAAAATCCACCACGGTTTATGATCTCTAACATCTAACATCACATCAAACTAAAAGCTACAATAATGTCCATAAGTATAATCAACAATATCATAATCAATAACAAAAGGTGTCGAAGGGAAGTGGGCACTACACATATCATTAATAAAAATATACTCAACTTGTTGTATTTATTATTAAAAGCTCGTTAACCTTGATCCTTTTAATTTTTCAAAATCTACAACATAGATTCCCAATTTTGTATGTATTGTTGATGCACCAATGTTAAATACTTCAGCTCTAATTGGAGCAAGTAGTAGGTGTGATGTAACTTTTCCCCAATTAATAATCCTAATGTTAGAGAAATAATTTAGCAAAAATAGGTGAGGACTATGTGTTACTCAAGTAACTCCTAGGTGATACGAGATTCAACACCTCAAGCTATGGCCACATTATCAGGAGGAATTTAGCATTTAAAATATATTTTTCTTTGGTGCCCACTCCTATTTGAAAATTATTATATTTTTATTTCGATTACTATTGACTATAGACATGGATATTATCGTATCATTTTGGTTAACATGATGTTAGATGATAGAGATATTCTGACTATTGATGGATTTCGATTCATAATATGATTTGTGTGGTTTCTTAGAGATGTAGAGAGATATTTTATATTGATGATGAATGATGTGTTGTTAGCATACATATTTATTGACATTTGGGATTCTCATCATGTTGACTATGACTTAACATTTGAACTAATCTTGTGATCTTGTTGATATTGATAAAAAGATAGAATTGAGATGTTGTTGAAATTTTAGACAAATGATAACATTGTTTAGTTGAGATGATGATTTAGTTATATGAGGATGGTTATTGATTTATGTGTGTATATTTTATCTTTGATGTTTTGATGTGACCACAAGGCCGAAGGAGGTATTATGTGATTTTGTAGGTGATTATATCACAACAATCAAAAGGGGGATTGGAGACCAACCATAACGGAATACTAGATGGATATAATGAAGGTCACCATGGAAACTTGTGTAATGTTTTTGTTTTGTTTTTATTTGTTAGGGGTTCCCATGGGGGGATGACCTTCAATTGTGACCATGGGATATGTGTTCAATTCTTTCCCTTTTATTTTATTTATTGTAGAGTATGTGATTTATTTGTGATGTAATTTATTTAATCATTTTTTATTAATGTGCCTTTATTAAGTAATTTAATCATGTTATTAAGTTATATGGGGATGTGACAAAAGGGTCCATTTATTAGAGTAGTTGGTCTTTTGGATTTTATGATTTTGATTGAGTGTAAGTGACTTTGAGTGTTGTACACTCTACCTTACCTTAGAATTTCGGATTTGGGCTTAAGGGCCATTTTTGGAGGCTTGTGGGACAAGCTAAGCTTGTTCCACACCTCTTAATTTCTTAAACCAAAACTTCCTATGGATTGGGAAGTAAAAATATAACCCGTTGTGTGTTTTTTAGGACAAAAAGTGACATTAATTGCAATTTTATTACATGGGTTGTAATTTTGTCCTTAGAGGGCATAGGTTTGGATTGTGCATGTAAGAGGCTTGTCATTCCTCTCAACCACCAATTTATTATGCATTGGGGTTGAGGTTTGAATTTTGATGTGGAGTTGAGGATAAGTGATGTGGCATCCTACATGGAGCCACCTCACTCTCCTCTTCCCTTTTTCTATATATGCAAGTTCAGTTGTTTGTTTGTGGGTTACTTCATTTAATTTGTTCTCGTGTATTTTTGGAGTTAGAGGGTTTTGGAGTGCTTGTTGAATTTTTGGAGCTTGTTGGAGTTGGATTGAGCTTGAAGGATCTTAGAGTGTGAATCATTGAACAAGTTCTACCTTGGAGAGGTAGGAACTACTCCCTTGTTTTTATTATTTTCTTTATATGTGTATATTTATATGTAAATGAATGGTTTGTGTGCTTGTTGGGATATTGGGTAGAATGCCTAAGTATGGTGTAGGAGAAGGCTATGGAGATTTTATATGTAGGGAGGAATAAGAGTTTATTTTATGTTTTGGGAGGGAGTTGGGTTAGGTGCCCCACTTTGGATAAGAAAATTCTAGAATTTCTTACTTGGTTCTTTAAAGGGAGACAAAAGATATTTTAGGGAGGCATAAGAGAATGTGGTAGGCATAAGAGGATCTTGATGGAGGAATAAGAGTTGTGTATGGGTTTGAGATGTATTTTAGAGGGTTTTAAGGTGGGAACCTAATCCCATTGGGAGGCATAAGTGATCTCCCCATAGATCCTTGCTCCATTGGATTTGCATTTTCAAGCCTTGTGTATTTTGTTAGTTTCCTTCTTGTGATTGCATCTTGTGTTGAATGTGTTTTGAAATGGTTGTGAAATTTTTATTGTGATGTGAAAGCTTTCGAGAGTTGCCATGATTTGGATCCATCCTTTATTGCATTTTGGTTGGGGCTCGAGGGCCAATGAGGAGGATAACTTCTTCTCCTCATTGGATTATTGGTTAGGTGGAGAGTGTTGCCTCTCCCCCATTTTTGTTTTTGTGATTGAAGTGAAGAAATGGTGGAGCTCTTGTTGAATATTTTGGACTTGGAGCATTGTGGAAGTAAAAAGTAATCCTTCATTACAAAATCCTTTCTTTTAATTACCACTTAATGTGGAAGAATACTAGTATTTGTAGTCATTTTTACACCTATCACAAAAGGAAGAAATCCCATATGTGTCGGCCTATCACCCAAGAAAAGGTGAGTGCTCACCCGAGGCATGTGTGGGTACTTCGAGTCTCTCTTTTATGTGACTTTTATGTGAGTTTAGTGGGAAGCATTATCTACGATTAGTGTAAGAGTATTTAGGAAAGAAGTTAAGACATATAAGAACCATAGGGATTAGACCGGCCTCCAGATCCTTACAGTCACTTTAGACCGAGTGCTTTAACAAATTCCAGAACATATACTATAATAGAAAGAAAGATACAACCATTCATTCATAGCATAAAAGGAAAGAGAACTCATATGAATGAAATATACATTAAACCCATTGATATTAATATCTATTTATAATAGGTAATCTCAATATATTATTCATTGGTTCATTACAGAGTTTCGTAGAGAGTAGACCGTAGTCATGCGCATCACTGGACGTATGTAGCTAAGCTAACAGAAAAGAAAAATAACAACTCCATGCTTAGTACATCCTTTCCTGAACCAAAATATCCACTCGTAGCAATTCTGCAAAGCTTCACTTACTCTCTAACCCACTATTCCCTATGTATATCCAAATGATATATCTGTGTGTGTGTGTATATATGTTTTCCCATGGCAGGCACTTGTATTTATCACTTTCTCGGGATGCCATCTTGCCTTGGCATGCCCTTAGATCCATCTCCAATCTGCCGAATGTGATCCTCCATGTGAGCATGTTCCTTCAAGCTTGAGCTCTCCACTCCATCTCATGATGATCTTCTAGAAGATTCCATCTGGGGCATGCTCTTTCCTAGGCCAACCTGTTGCTAGGCTGACATCTTATCCTCACACAACCGATTGTGCTTTTCACGTGTTCTGCCTTAGGCGCTTAAATTGGCTAAGTTCCAAACCTCCTTTCACATGTTGTGCACACTATTTACTTCCTCAAGCCTTTCTCTTGCACACTTTTGCCTTGCGCACCATTCTATAACTGGGATCCCATGCGCCTAAGTGCCTTCATACTTGGTCAATATTCCAGGGGCCCAACATCACCCCACACTATGCCTGTTCTCTGTCCTCGAGAAAAATTTTACTTGACCAAGATGCAAGTTGTTTTATGGAACCAAGATGTAGAATTATACTTTACAAAATGAATAAGGAATGAAAGAATAGGGGAAAGAATGAAGAATGGGGGACATCAATTCAATAGGCTGGGAAATTCCTTTCATAGATCTGCCTCCAACTTGTTCCACACTTCGACCTTGCCCTTCACCTGGCATAGGTCGCCCACCAGGGTGCTCACTTCATCAAAGCTTAGGAAAATTCCCTAGGCGCCCAAAGTGTCCACAATATTTTCCATCTCTTTGTCCGGTCTTCAAGTGTGTCCATCCTTCTGGTGATCTGAGGGTATAACTCCTTTAGTCATGTTTTGATTGAGCCCCTTAGTGCCTCAATCTCCTTGGATCTTCTTTCTACTTCTACTAGGACTTTATCCCTCTCCACCCTGTTTCCTTTATTTTTCTCTTGGAACTCTTTCAGCTCTGCTTCATGGGTAGCGACCAAGGTGCTTGCTACCTTATCCCTATCCACGCATGTGTCATATGTGGCTTCTACAGACTGGGTAGTGACCTTAATCTCCATGAGTACTTGGCTGTACTTGGCAACAAGTGCTACCACCTTCAACCGGTCTTCCTCTTTCAAGTGCGCGGCCACTTCTTCTGCAGATTCCAGTGCAAGGGTTGCCTCTCCATAGTGAGGATGTGCATTAGGTCTTCTAAGCATTCCAAAGTTGATGCGTACCTCTGAGGGATTGGCATTAGGTCTGGGTGCTTTAATATGATGGCACTCTTGATCAACTCCACCTTCTTGTAGACCTCCTGCACCTTTACTTTTTCTTCCTTTAACTTGCACCTTAACTACGCGTTGATTAATTCCTCCTATTTTAAACTCTTGGCCTTCTCTACCAATTCTTCCTCCTTCTTCCCCAACTTTTCCTCCAATTCTCTGATTTTTTCATTTCACATGAACAACCTAGCCTTAGTCTCGACTACGAATTTGTTCGAGCATTGCATACTTGATCGTCTAAAATCTCTAGAGAATTTACTAAGGGGTTGTCTCCCTTAGATTCTGGCAACGTGATGAGTGATTTTTAGTAGACCTCAAAGTCAGGCTCATCAATGTGTGACTCGAACACCCAAGAGAGCATCTTCTTGGTCTTGGGGTATGTGTCATCCTTTTCAAAAGACCCCATGGCTAGGAGCCTTTCCATGGGTACATGTGCTTTGGAACCATGCGTGTAACACCTTCTTCGTGTCATCCACATAGCCCATTACTGTCTCTATTCTGTATCCAGAGTTCTTTTACCCGAGCTTTGGGGAAGCTAACTGTCAGAGCGGGGCCTCCTAGGCTATCATGTTCCTTTTCAACACTCTCCTCCTTCCCTTCCTTAAGCACTATGTCTGCACTATGCTCTAACTCTTGGTCTACAAGGGCTTCGAGCATATTTTTCACTTCTCACTCTGCTACCTCAGTAATCTACTCTTTTGTAAAACTTATGGCTCCTTGCTTCTCCTTGGCATCCTTCTCATCTACCTTCGTGTCTTTGGTGCCTTCCTCATCTTGTGTGCCCTTGCGCCACACAAATACAAACTCTTGCTTCTCCTCTCCACTCTCTTCCTCCGAGTCATAGACACTAAACACATGTGGTTCCTTATCTTTCTCAGGCTCTTCTTCCTCATCGCCATCTCCTTCACTCTCATCTTCTCCTTCTCCCAAGTATTTCTCCAAGCTGTTAGTCACCTCTCGAGTCAGCTTCTTCATCCACCCTCTGCTTCTTCCTAAGAGGTGGCTTTTGATCAGGAGATTTGGCCTTCTCTTCTTCCTCTGGTGATTCTTCCATGGTGGTGGGTTGCTTAGGTGCCTCTACTTTTGGCATCTTCTCCTTCACTGGAGACTTCTTTCTCCATATGTAGGTGCTTGGCTTGGCACTTGTAGATGGCATGCTCACTATCTGAGCAGTCGGCACACTTGGTTCTCCTTCCTCTCCTCCGCTCTCTTCTTAGATGTTGGCTTCTTCTTCCCCAAGGGGTCTTTAGGTATGGAGATTTCATCCTCTAAATATGTGCCCTTTTCAAACTTCAGCCTTATGTGCATGTACACGTGCACCACGGATCCTCCAGTGATGGGAAGCGTCATCGGCCTAGTCATTTGGATCTCATGTGACACGTACTTGTACACACGTACGTGCACTTACTACGGGGTAATTCAACTTCTTCCTCATCTCCTTGTATTCCCAGTCCAACCTTCCTAGTTTCAGCCTTATCTTTTTTATTCTTTAAATCTGTTTACTCCCGCTTGGAAGTATTGGGTAGTGAACACGAAAGGAAGCTTGCACCAAGGGCTCCATGATTCATCAATAAGCTTGAATCTACCCAAGCAGTAGTGTTGGTACACTGTGAACTCAGCTTCTCCCTCAATGGCTATTGGGAGTTATTCAAGGATCCTCCACTCTACCTTGAATGCATTCCTCAAGCACGTATACCACTTTTCTATCTGTGCTTTGTGGGGAGCCATCATTGTATCACAAGCATACTTCTCGAACCTCTTCGCAGAAAAGGGTCTTCGGTGGGTACTCCCACATGAACTTGTCTGATGCATCTAACACTCCAATTTCTGCAAACACTATGGTGAGCAAGACATTTCCAAAGAGGATCTTGTCCCCTTCCTTCACACACTTAACAATATCCTCTGCAATGTATACTGAGATAAGTTATATATCATCCCCTCTGCAATCTTCCTGCAGACATGTAGCCAAGGTTTGTTGACCTACATCCATCTTTCTTGGCCATTCAACTTAGTCACCAGATGTGCAGCCATCTTCATAATGAGGTCCTTGATGTCTAAAATATTGTAGT